>OX467718.1:28554475-28806979 GCA_950111635.1 Agelastica alni | reverse complement strand
GGATTTTTATAACTTTTTCGAAGATTTTGGCTACAGCAGTGATCAGTGAAATTGGTCGATAGTTTATAACTTCATTTTTATCGCCGTTTTTATGGATTGGGATTACTTGTGTCAATTTTAGCGTAGATGGAAAAATACCGTCGATGAAGGATTTATTTATTAGGTATACTAAAGGTTTATTGATGAATGGGATTGTATTTTTCAGAAGTTCAGCCATTATTTCATCGACCCCTACCGCTTTTTTTGTTTTTCAATGATAGGATTACGTTTTTCATTTCTGTGGAATCTGTGGGAAATAAAAACATTGACATGTGATTATTCATATTTGTGCTCGGATATTTATAATTTTGGTCAGTTTTTATTTCACTTGCTAATTTTTTGCCTATATTTATGTAATGATCATTAAAAGTATCAGCAATTTCAGTAATATTATCTGTAGATCTTCCTTCTATATTTATTTGTGTTATTTTATTTAGTTGCCTTTTTTTTACAAATTTCACCCACAGTTTTCCACAAATGTAGACGAATTTCCAGCGAAACTGAGCAATGAGTTTAAGAAGAATTTTATAATAAGTTATATTATTGCCTACAAAGTAACGGAGCACACTTTAAAGAATTAGTGTAAATACATTTAAGGAGCTGTTTGTAATTCACTTCATTTTAGTTTTTGTTGTAATTTTGTTATGTTTAATGTCATCTGCAAAATAAATCCATAGAATAAATTGTTGATTATATGGCTGATTTGCATTTTTTTGGGGTTTTTATTTGATGTATTACAAGGTAGAGGTTGCCATTTGACATTTTAAATAAGGGGTGGGGATGTTAAAGGGATGCCACTTGAAAACAGCAAAATAACATTTTTAAACCTCCCCCTCGATTTAAAAGTCGACATGTTGTTTATTTTTCTTACATTTACGCAAAATCAAAGTTATTTGTACTGGCTGGTTTTAAAATGAAAGAATAGTAGTTTGTTTCAAATTCTTCGTGAATCATTTCTTTATTTGGATTATCTTCTTCATTTAACTTTAATTCTATTTGTAATTGTATTTCCTTGAATCAATGGAGAATCGGTTTTCATTGTCAATTGAATTCAGAATTGATTTGAATCGAGTTAAAACACCTTTGAATTAACGTCTTTTTATATTTATTTCCAAAAATTTTATTTGGAAACTTTTTAAAACTTTAAAACTTGATTATTAATAAAAGTAGACTGTAAAACTTCTTTCAAACTATTTTTGTAATTGAACTAAAAAGGTAATGTATGGTTTATTTAAATTAATAATATTGTAAACCGTAGGTAATAACGTTTCTAGGGTAAACAATAACATTGTATACAAAGAACTCTAAAGACAAAATTTCAATAATTCATGAAAAAGTCGAGATATATAACAACGTACAACTGCAGCGTCCGAAATAAAAATATAAAAATTGACATAGTAGTAGATTTTGTCACTAGGTTAGAATGAAAAATTCGATACGAGTATTTTAAAATTCTTAATCTGAATCACTTAAATTTTCGCTTATTTTTATACAAAACTTTCAAAAAGTAACTTTTAAGAATGACGCGTCGCCAATTCAATTTGAAACTGACATTTAGTTCAGAGTTTATTTGACATTCATGTCAATCGCTATTGTTTAAAACAATTACAAAATATTCATACCGTAACAAGTGATGAAATGAAAATACATGCTTACACCATAAGAAACAACTATTACTAAATAAATATTCTTACTCTAGAGTGTGAAAATTGTAATTATGTTATTAAAAATAATTTCATAAAAGGTATTATCCAAGTATGGTCGTGGAGAAATACTATTTTTCTACAACTGCTTAGCAAAGTAGCCTTTAATGCTTTCAAATTTCAACGCAAAGTTGACGTTTTCCGACAAACGTCATTTTGTGACAGCTTTGCCGTTTTAGCGCGGAAATATTTTAAAAACACTTGCATCCCTTACTCATTCTTTTATCATGGAAAATAGTAATAGTGAATTATTAAACACACCTCCTGATTTAGCAGAAAGTGCAAAGAATGTAACTTTAAATCTTCTACCAGAGAAATCAAGAGCAAAATATGAATTTCAATACAATAGATTCATGACCTGATGTCAATCGAAGAAGGTCAATAAGTATTTAGAAAATGCGTTACTGGATTATTTTCGAGAAAAATCAAAGACTTCGAAGTCATCAACTCTTTGGTCCATATATTCGAAGATACGAACATGCTTCAATGTAAAAAATAACATCAAAATTAATAAGTATCCTAAACTCATTTAAAAAACAATCCGTTGGATACAAAGCGAAAAAATCCAAAACATTTACCACTGAAGATATTCATAAATTTCCACGAGAAGCTACCAATGAAGAATATCTACTGAAAAAGGTAAATTTCAATTATACCTTCTACTCTGTAGTTTGATGCAGTTAGAATAGTTTTCTAGTTGAATAATACCATGAAACTCTTGACTACTTGAGCAGTCATATTAGCCTAGTGGTAACTGTTCGCTTGGGTTCAATTCCGGCCGGGGCCACTTTTTTTTATTTACCAGTTATTTTCCCTTCTATTTCGTTAAAAGTATGGATTGATAGCAATTTGGATAGCTTATACATTTAGGATAGCTATTGACTGTTAATTTTTTATTGGTAATTCTAATTATGGGTATTGCTGGTGCCTTCAGACGCGATGAATTGGTGAAAATGGAGATCGGTGACATAGAAGATAAAGATTCTATTTTAATAGTCCAAATTCAAGATTCGAAAACGAGAATTAGCCGTGTTTTTACGATTGTTAGTCATTATGAAGTAAATTCAGTTGATTATCTATCAATTTATAAATAATACATTGCAATCAGACAACTTTGTCAAAATAATAATAATACTACCCGTCGCCTATTTTTACGTTATCAAAAAGGTAGATGTACGAAACAAATTGTGGGTATGAATACAATATGGAAAATTCCCAGTGAAATTGCTAAATATTTGGAATTACCTAAGCATTCTTTATATACAGGACACTGTTTTCGACGAAAATCTGCTACTTTATTGGTGAATGGTGGAGGAGATCTAATACAACTAAAGAACCATCTTCTTCCTTCTTCCTAATCATAACATCTTTGCAGATGTGTTGTGACCCATATTAACGAGGTTCAATGTTTTGGATGGCTCTCTTGATTGCATCTCGCCATTTATCTCGATTAAATGACATGTAAGCCGCTTGTGGGAGAGTAGCATCTAATAATTTTTTGGCAACATCCACCCATCGATTTGGTGATCGAACACGCCTTTCGTTTCCTTCAGGTTTTCACTGTACAATAAGCTTTTCCATATGCTATGTATTTCTTGTAAAACCGAAGCATTTCTTCTATGTGCGGTCCAGGACACTCTCAACATCGTCGCCACGTCCACATCTCAAATGCATCTATCCGACAAAGATCTACTTCTTTGACAGTCCAAGATTCTGAAGCATATATAAAGACCAAAAAGACCAAGGTACTCACTAGATTGATTTTAGTTTGTTTTGTGATATTCCGATCCCTCCATACTTTATTTAACTGTGTCATTGCTGACCTAGCAAGCTAAATACGCCGTCTTATTTCGCCATCACATCTCCCGGTATTTTCTATTAGGGCTCCAAGATAGACGAAACTGTTGACAACTTCACAGTGTCCAATAGTCCGAGTTTCAGGGTAGCTGTTATGTTCTCTATCAATGATCATAATTTTGGTTTTATTATAATTTATGTTTAGGCCGTAAAGAGCACTGACATCTTCAAGTCTCATCAGAAGTTCCAGAATATCTCTCTGGGAGGCAGCTATCAACGTTGTATCATCGGCAAACCTTAAGTTAGACAATTTTGTGCCGCCAATATTTACTCCACCCTGCCAGTCCTCTAAAACCTGTCTCATAATAAATTCGCTATAGATATTAAAAAGAAGCGGCGAGAGAACACAGCCCTGTCTCACACCTTTGCATGTGGCACCTTCATCAAACAAGCATTTATCAACCGTGCAGAATTGTTATCATATAATTGTTGTATAAGATACACTAGATGGTCTGGGACACCCATTGACAACATAATAGACCAGAGCTTTTCCCATTTAACGTTATCAAAAGCTTTGCTATAATCGACAAATCATAAATACGTAGGAGTATAGAACTCTCTCGACTTCTCAATAATTTGTCTTATATTCAGAATTTGCTCACTAGTGCTTTTTTAGGGGATATCAGCTAAACGGGATCGAAGAATATACAGGAAAACCTTGCTGGTATGAGATATCAAGGCAAGTAATCTGTAGTTATCACAGTTATTGGTGTCATCTTTTTTATGAGGTGGAACAAATACTGATGTTCTCCAGTCATTTGGCCATAAACCAGTCTTCCATATTCCCTAACATAACTGATGTATTATTCTTAAGCCTTCCTGTCCCATAGATCTTAATGCTAAGGCTGTTATAGCATCAATTCCTGAGACTTATTAGATTTTAATTTGTTTATGGCAGCTTGAACCTCCGAGATCAGAATATCCGGTTCAAATTGGGTAATGTTGTTTTCACGATTCTTGAGATAGTCATTGTCAGCATAAAGATCTATACAATACTGATGCCAGACCATAATCACCTGATCTAGATCAGCAGCCAAATTTCCCTCACTGTCTTTAACTGTCCAAAGAAACATGGTGGATGGAAAAGTAGTAATGTCGCGGAAGGTTGTATAGACGAATAAATCAAAAATAAGATTAAAACAACCAAAAAAATATTTTCAAAACCGCATGTATCCACATCTTGTTCTATAGATTTCCAATCTTCGGAAGAATTTATGTTGGAGATATATCCTGATGGACCATCAGGTTCGGGAATAAATATCAAAGATTATCATAATTGCACATTTAATTTCAATATATAGAATGATAAACTGAAGTAATTATTTTCAAGAATTTTATAAAATGTTATAATTAAAATACAAGTAATATTATGTCCTTACTTATTGTGAATAAAGTATTTAGTGTTTTTTCTGTCTAAAAACTGCATTTGTAGAAAAAATCTTGTTTGTATTTCGAGCACAAATAGCTATTATTTTACGGTTTGTTTTAAATTTTACGAGTACAAATATAACAGCAAAATTAGTTTTGTATTTAAAAATGTAATTTATAATACATATTATATTATGTTGCAAATACATTTTTTTTTTATTTTATTAGATACAACATACAGTGTGGAACAGCCAAATGGAATAAATTCGATAACGAATAAATGAGACCGTGTTGGGAAAAACGCTTGGACGCGTCGATTTGTATTTTTAGATGCGCATTTTTTTCAAAAAAATTAATTATATAGGGTGTGTCATGTGACAGTGGCCGATACCAACTTTCTTATTTTAAATACAACCCTCTGTATATTATTTATTTTTTGGATTCTTCAGAAAATTCCAGACATAATTCATGTACAATGTCCCATACCTATCTTTAACTGTTTCGGAAATTTTAAGTGTTTTCAGATGTATTACAAAAATAAACATTAATAAAAGAAAATTATTTTATTTCACAAATTCGCTACATTACACTTAATACATTGCCGCTATTGGTCTAATGAGAATCCTCACTAGATGAGAGAGGAACATACGCAATATCCTGAAAAAGTTAATGTTTGGGCCACAAGTTCCTGCCAATATACTATGATTTCAGCAAGATGGAGCACCGCTCCATTACCAAATCAATGTCCGGCAGTACCTGAACCAACATTTTCTAAATCGGTGGATAGGAAGGCGCGGATCGATAGAATGGCCTGCACGATCTCCTGATCTGATGCCATTAGACTTCTTTTTGTGGGGATATGTCAAAAGTATTGTATACAAAACTAAACCACTCGACTTACATTGACTTAAAAAGACGAATCACGCTTGCGATTAGATCTGTCACGCCTGAGATGTTGAGTGACGTTAGAAGACATTTCTATACCAGATTAGCATGTTGCCAAGACGTTCGTGGCGAATATTTTGAACATCTCTTACATTGAAATTAATGTTTTTTTGTTTTTTTTTACATTACTTGTGAAATAAAATAACTTTCTTTTTTTAATATTAATTTTTGTAATACATCTGAAAACACTTAATATTTCCGAAACAGTTGAAGATAGGTATGAAAAATTGTACATGAATTATGTCTAAAATTTTCTGAAGAATCCAAAAAATAAATAATATACAGGGGTTTGTATTTAAAATAAGAAAGTTGGTATTGGCCACTGTCACATGACACACCCTATATAATTATTTTTTTTTGAAAAAAATGCGCATCTTAAAATACAAATCAACGTGTCCAAGCGTTTTTTCCAACACGCTCTCATTTATTCGTTATCGAATTTATTCCATTTGGCTGTTCCAAACTGTATAATATTTATTGTACATTTAAGTTATCTTCATCTCCCTTTTACATTTCTTCGTTACGCCATCTTCCCTATTTCAACGTTGTCACATTATTTCACATGATTATTACAATATACCGACCTTAAAAAAATCATCTTAATATTTTATTGTTTTAAATGGTATCTCAACACCGTGCTAAAAAATTAAACACTAACATTTTAAGAATGAAATTTTAATGACAATTAGTTTTGTGTATAGGTTTTCTATTCAATGGATAGGTACCTAGAAAAAATTGTCATTTTTCCACTCTTCCCTTATGCTATATGTACAAAACATTTTATTTATACTTACAATTATCTTGTGTTAACTATGGTAAATGTTCTCAAGATAAATATACATATGTTATATGCATTTGATTACTTCCATTTTTAAACTTAGCAAGCAATTCCGAGGCAACTTACTAAGTTATAAAAAAGTAATTCAATCGTTATTTTATTTTTAAAAAAATATATTCAAATACATATTTTGAAAGCAACAGAGTATTTTTTTATTCATAACCTTTTTTTCTGCAATATCAGCAGTAGTTTTTGTGGCAACAGCTATTATAACATTTTTTTTATTGATCAACAAAATTCAACAATTCAACATTTTTATATTTTACTTAAAGCAGTAAAATTTTATTATAATGGCACTTTAACACGATAAAACAGTACGTAGCAAGAACCAGAGAATAGTTGATGTAACAACATAGTGCCTGTCAATCTACTAGTGCATATTTCAAGAAATTTAACAGTTATACAGAAAATTGTTAGTAGATTTTTAAGTTAGAGACAGACTACCTATTAAATTTTTTATTTAAATTTGTTTTAATTTATTTCTGCTTATGCATTCTTTGTGAAACAATTACCATGATAAAGTAGTCAATTTATTTATTTTTATATTTTACAATTAAAATATATTTACACATACAGTGTGACTCATTTGAATTGTAAAATGCGCATTTTTTAACCAATCTTCAAAAATTTGTTTTTAGAATATGCATCAAAAACTGTACTTGGGCGCAAAAATGTATTAACATCAAAGTTAATAACAACATTAATTATGCAAGTTAAGTACTTGAATCTATTTTTTTCGTAAATTGTGGACAAATTTAAACACTGGCAACATGGCAAATATGATGTCCAACAAAAATGCAGTTAAATACCAAAAATTCGAGGTCGATATCGCATTCCATTTGTAGCATTTGAAATTGCTACCTGTTAATTTTGTTTTTTTATATAATAAATTTTTCATTTATTGGGCGTTGCACTTACAGAGAACATTCAGTTTTGATATCAAATTCCTGAATAAAAAATCTATTAAAACCACTATTTCAAAACAAACATCACATATAGTTGAATGCTAGTAAATTCACAGGTTTCCAACACTAGGTAATACTCTTGCTTCTGACATTCTAAGGGCTGTTGAAAGTGATAATAGAGTCAATAAAAACATCCATTCACATGTAAGCAGGCGACATACCGTTGTGTTCTCTAGTGTGATGAATTCTAGGCTATTAAAGGTTGTCCCAGGATTTTGTTGATTCTGAATGAGATCTCTGGGTATTTACTGGGTTTTTTTTTTTCTATTTTTCATAAATTAATCTTATGGATTCTAATAGGTTATATTTATTTTCTAGATGTCGATGTCATTGTTTGGGTTGTCATTGTTCTTCTTTCATAGAATTTCTGTCATCGATCTTCGGTGTCAAGTCGGTTAGCCGTTAATGTTCGTGCCCGTAGCAGAAAAGAAAGAAGAAGAATGGTCTTTTTTAATTACTTTCGTTGGATTTCGTTCCGTCAAACGGGATAGCATTTATGGTTCTGACCAATGAGAGGCTAGGAATTCAAAACTGGCGCTGATTTCATACAGGATATGCAGTTTTTTTGGCAATTTTTGGAAATAGAGGAGGGTATCCGTCCTCGAGTTGCGAACTGAAGGGTCTTTTCTGTGTGGCCATGATGAGGTGCGCTTGACTCGTTTTTGAGATTCTTTTTTCGGTATGTTTAACCGGAAATTAACCCTTTTGGGGAATCTACGTAAGTGCCGTTGGGGCCGAGTTCAAGTCGCACCCATCGTTTGTGGTTTTTGGCTTTATATGGGGATTTGTGCCGACCACCGGGAGAGTGCCATGCGGTAGGAACGCCGCCATTTTTGTCCTGATGTCGTGTTAGTCCTGTTTGCTGTTTTGGATATCTTCTAGTTTTACCTTCCTTCTCAGAAGGTAAGTTATGACTTTTGAAACAGCAATGATATCGATCAGGTTGAAAATATACCTACTTCATTTTTTTGGTTTTTTCTTTTGCACATGTCCTCCCATGAGACTATTTTTTTGTTAGGGTGTTAGGGTACAGCTTAGCCCTCATCATCAGACTCCTGGCAATCGAACGACGACTCTTGTGGCAACTCTTGACTCTGGTCAAGATTCCCACGAGGGCTAACATCGAGTCGCTTTTAAATCCTGGCCAGAGTCGACAGACAACCACCGGATGAGGACCAGTAGTAGCCGGTGGAGGCTGGCGACCTGCTGAGCTAATTCATTGACCCCTGGCTGACCTGGAAGGTTGAGCCTTCTTCTTATCTTCTCTTCGTTTTGCTGTCTGCTTCATGTCTTCGTTTTTGCTGTCTTCAATTACATCAAGTGGACCTTGGATAGAGGCTATATATATGGACCATTGGACCCCACCAGTTTTTTTACACCTTCAGTGTTCTCTTACTTTTTGAGATTTATTTATAACTAATTATTCATATTAGTATTTATCATACCATCATTTTTGTTAATAACTAATTATTGATAACACATATCATACCACCGTGATAATTTTATAAACTATAATCTAAAGAGCTCTTGTGAAGTTCTCACATAGTACTATGTGACAGCGGATTTAGTCAAAGGTTTATTTCTTACCAATATACCTCATTTTGGTTACTTTGAGAGGTATAGCACCCGGTATATAAATGTATGTATCTTGATATGATATATTAGTTAATATTGTTATATGTATTATATATGGTAATATATTATAATGTATAATATGTATTGTTATAATATATTGTGTTATATATTATATATATTATTTAATTGATTTAACTATTACTGATATGATACTTTGGTCCATGACATATTTTTGCTTTGTCCATTTTGATGTTTTTATTATGTTCTTGTATGTGATATGGTTTTTATTCTCCTATTTGCCCAACCCGGATATCTAAGGAAATTTAATTCTATATCATTTCAGGTATTTGTTGAAGGTAAGTATTTGGTTTTCTCAATTCTCCAAATATAGTATAGCATTTATATAAATTGAGTGGCGCCCTTTTGAATTTGAATTTTCAATCTTAGAGCCATAAATAATTCGAACTCACTTATCTGTTCTCCGGCGAACAGCTGCCGTCAGCACATTGTGTTCTATTTTTTTATTTCATCTTGTGAATATAATAAAGTAGGCCACACATTCAAAAGTTCCAACTGCTGAAATTATAGTAAAACGGTGTTGGTAAAATTAATTTATGAATGAACTGGAAATCACTCTATATTTTTTTTTTTTTAAACTGACTACAATAAAAATAAAAACATAAATAAAAACACAACTTTAAAAAATAAAGCAAAAATACATTTTAATAATTATCCAAATATGCCAATTACCGTGTAAAAAACAAAAATTGAATTTTTTCAATAGTTTGCCTGTAACGTTTATTTCAGAAACACCTTACATTTTCGAAAATCCTACAATATTTTAAAAACGGTAAGGCCCAGGTATAGTAAACCTTTATGAAAGTTCCCATTGACTTTGTTGCAAAATTTAAAAATGCAATAATATATTTAAAAAAATGTATACTATGCTACCTAGCACTTTTTTGGGACAACCTGTACACATAAAAATAATTTTAGAATGTGGACTTTATTAACATACTCCTTATTTTAAAAAAAATGACCAAAAGCATAAATAGTTTACGAGCTACAGTCCGACGCACTAATAAATATTTCGGGTAGTCACGGCATACTAAAATGAAAAACCAAATCTCACGGCGAAACAGCCAGTGTAGGGTAAGTTTAACTAGAACTCCTTTTTTACCATGCCAATATTTTGAAATTGTTTAATTTTTTTATCAAGGCTACAAAATTATTACAATTTAGATGTTGTTTTAAGGATTAAAAAATTAAAAAACTTACTAGTGGTTGAGAAAAATTCTAAATTTGAAGAACATCAATTTTATATTCTTTTATTACTGCATTTTTATTGCAGACTACATTTCTCTTTTTAGTTCAAAAGTTTAAAATTATTCTCATCAAACTAGTTTTCTTCCCCACTTTTGAATTCTTTATTCGAGTTTTTTTTATTTTGGAAACATTTTTCCAACATTACCAATACCAACAGTTATTATTTGTGCAAAACTGAAAAAAATTTTAATTGCAACATAATCCTGAAGCTAATAATTTTTAATAATGATATTACAGTAGTTATTCTCTAAACAATTAAAATTAATTAAAAACTATACAAGGCCATTGAATAGTTGCCAGTTATTTAATCCCTATTTATTAATTGTTTTTTATTTTATGAGGAAAAAGAGCTTTAAATTGCCACCTTTGTTCTCTTCCTTATTCCTCAGAAAACGGCCCTGTGAAAGTGATTATTATTTTAATAAGTTTATTTCAAATTTGAAGTGAATTGGTTGAGTGGTGAAAAGGTTTCTTTTTTTAATTAAATCTTGATTAAATTGAGATTTTGTTGCTGTATCTTAAAGTTCAGCTAATAAGCTTTAAAAAAGAAAATATTTGAAGTTGATTAGTAATAAATCAAGGGTAGGTTTATTGAAATGATGCATGTATTACAATGTTGTTTGTGTTGAGTTGTTTATATATATATATATATATATATATATATATATATATATATATATATGCAAAAATTATAGAAAACTGTAATACTAATGCAGTAAACTTTAAAAAGTATTTTGAAGTTACGACAGTGTAAATAGGTGTGAGATTTGTAACTGCTGTATGTACCCATTTTTAAAATAGGTATATGTGGGTCGATTATATATCAGAAAACAAAATACCCCTCTGGCTATATGCCTGCGACAGGCATTGAATTACATCTGATAAATAATCGTGTATACTACCCCATCACAGGAAGCAAGATATACAGGTGCTTGTTAAGTAAGAGGAAAGGCTATTAAATTTATCTGCTCGAAGATACCACCTATGGACCGGTCCATAGGTGATATATTCAACTTGTCAGTCTAGCTCATTTTCCCTCCAAGATTTTACATATAATAAAATTTAATATATCATGTTTCAATTCAACTTATAATAATTGTTTCATAACGTAATGTTTGAAGTGTTGTACCATATACACAGATAAATGTTTTCTAAAATTGTGATAAGCATTGCTCCAGTTTAACCCCACTTTCGTAAGTTTTCTATTTGTTTTTATGATTTTTCAAATATTTTCAATGTTTAAATTGTAGAGTTCCCAATGAAGAGCCAATAAAGACTCGAAAGCTTGAACAAAATCAAGAGTTTTACTTTTTCTAGCCACAGATTGCATACCCAAATAATAAATTAGTTATTTTTTTTTTCAACTTAGACAGTCGTCTATTTTTCTTTCTCAAATATATATATATATAGGTATGAAAATTTATTAACTGTAAAACTACGTTAGATGTTTTTTTTAAATTTATTTGGGTAGCAGTTAGGAGTGACCAAAGTAAGACAAAAAGTAACACTGACTTATTATATCAAATTTCTTTAAAGAAAACATCTTATGTTCCTCTTTGCGATAATTTTTTTAATAATTTTATGTTAGTAAGTATATATTTTGTAATTTGATTTTTCTTATAATAATTAAAAATATTATAGAGAAGTCTTGAAAACGAAAATTAACATTTTCGATAGCTTGACTGAAAAAACGAAGAATTTTTATTGAATTGGTCACTCCTAACTGCTACCCAAATAAATTAAAAAAAAAATTGAAAAAAATCTCGTAATATATATATATATATATATATATATATATATATATATTTACATAGTGGACCAAAAGTCTGGAAACGCACAATTATCTCGTAAATTGCCAGTCCGAATTGTACAATAATTGGGATAAGCCTATTTTGAGATACGAAGATTCCAGATTTGACATTTGTAATGTTGTTGGTTTTGCCGTTTCTCTGATATTATTAGTTACTTTGGTTTTTTAAATACATCACCCTGTATATTTGGTCATTATTGGTATCTCCTCTTTAATACGAGTTTAGCCACATGTGTCACTCATGATTTTATGTAGTCTAAGTGGTCTTAAATAAATAAAACAACGTGTAGCAATGCCTAATTGTATTAATAATTTTTAATACAAACAATTTTCAACTACATTAAAACGTAACAATTAAAATATTACAACATTTTAAACATAATGATTGCTTAATCTAGTGTTTAAAATTGTAAGTTAACAGTACCCTAATCGATGGTAGAAAGCGTCTACCACATTTCTCCATGATTGTTTAGACCTTGACTAGACCTTTTAGTGTACATAAAATCATAAGTGTTTAATTTGGCTGAACTCGTATTGAAGAGGAGATTCCAATAATAACTGAATATACAGGGTGATGTATTTAAAAAACCAAAGTGACTAACAATATCAGAGAAACGGCAAATAAGACAACATTGCAAATGTCAAATCTGGAATCTTCGTAGCTCAAAATAGGCTTATCCCAAATTTTGTACAATTCGGACTAGCAATTTACGAGATAATTGCCCGTTTCCAGACTTTTGGTCCACTCTGTATATATATATATATATATATATATATATATATATATATATATATATATATGACCCTTTTGTTCAAGTAAAATATAATAATCCACTATAATGTTGCGGACCATTTAGAAATTATAAAAGTTTGTTTGACCACTCTGTTAGCATTTTGCATTTATAAGTAGGATAAGTGCAAAATAATATTTTACCAAATTTTTCATAAAACTTTATTGGGGTAATAAAAAGGAAAAAAAATATGAACTTCTAGTGTTATAAGGTGTTCATTGAATGCTTTTTATTACCTTACCGGTCTATTTCAGTTTTTAAGAATTTTGCAGGTCAGCTGCAATTCATCTTTGCTAACAAGATATAATCACAGATCATTTATACTCGATTGTACCGTTTGCTTGATGTGCACACGAACTCGGACACTTTTATGGTAGCTTTAAAGTTGTTATAATGGGTCGGGTATCCGAGAATCCCGATTAATGTTTTTTAAGGTAAAAATAAACTGTTAAGTAACGGTTTTCATTCTGTATTAATGTTGTTTACAATTCCAAGACTTCATGAACTAAACATGACATGATCCTTAGGGAGCGAGCAATTACCATTAAACAGGGTGGCGCCAACTTCCGACATCGGGGGATTACATCGTTGTGGCAAGAGATAAAACTTTCAAATGTTATGTGAGCTAGTACAGTTACTGAGTGCACATTTTAAAAATACTTTCGATTATGCGGGGTGTTCCAAAAAGTCGTGGCAGTAGAAACTTATAATATTTTAAATAAAATCTATTGAAGTTTAGAAGAATTGGCGTTGATATCAAAAGATTGGACGGTCAATGTGAGAAAGAAATACGGGACCGAATTTATAGAAGCAACGGTAAAGAAAATGTAAAACGTGTTTCGTGCAAACTTTTGTAAGA
The DNA here is from genome assembly GCA_950111635.1 of Agelastica alni. Lineage (NCBI taxonomy): Eukaryota > Metazoa > Arthropoda > Insecta > Coleoptera > Chrysomelidae > Agelastica > Agelastica alni. The sequence goes on along the minus strand of OX467718.1, from coordinate 28,792,903 downwards.
AAAGTACTATAATGACTATAATATTATGATTGACAATATAGTATTTAAATCTTCTAAAGTAGAGAATAGCAACGAATCTAATGTTAATTTAAATTTTAATAGTTGTACTTTTACTAACTGTACTTTTAATAATAAATAAATAAATGTTTTCTTGTGTTGAGTTATAAAATTTTTGGCAAAAAAATTTCCGCCGAATATCCCCCGAACATTGACAAATGCCTTATAATTTTATGACAAATTTTTCAAGCTCGTTGCTTGGTAACAGTCTTCAGCCTTCGCCTTCGGGCTGTTATTAAGCAAAGAGCTATCGATTGTCATAAAATTATCTCGTCTATTATCAATGTCCCAGGGATATTACTACTGATAATTAACTCGCTAAAAACGAAACAAAATTGCCAGGAGTTGCTTTAATAATTAAACAATTTAATCCAATTGCCAGGATTGGCCTGATGACTTCGACCAAGGCAAAAATTCCCGTTGCATAAAGGCCCACATCCACCCAAAAAAAAATAGCCATGCAAGTATCTCTCTCTCTATTTGTAGCTTATAACCTGGGGTGAGTCTTTGCTGACATTACAATTTGCCTCCACTTGCTGCGGTCCATCATAACTTCTTCTGGTCGTTGGACATTTAGGGTCCGTAAGTCCGCTGCAATATTATCTTTCTACCGCATCCTTGGCCTTCCCAGCGGCCGCTTTTCTACCGGGTTCTCTTTCCACACCAGTTTTACGACACGTTGGTCTTGTCTCTTCACATGTCCGGCCCATCTCAATCTCTCTGCCTTTATTATTTTTACTATATCTGGTTGGTTATATAGTTCTTGCACTTTCCTGTTAGTTTTAATTCTGTATTGTTGTGTGGCGTTGTCCTTGATTGGTTCACATATCCTTTTAAGAAGGATGCAAGTATAACCTAACATTAAAAATAATTTATATAGATATTCTGTTAATTAATTTATCCAAAATCAAAACCAAAGTAATTGGTTCTCTGCTTTTGCGCTACAACCAAATATTTTTGAATATTTTCTTAAAGTGTTTTGCTAAAGGTAGATTTAAAAGATTGTGATTGTGTGGTCGATTTTTAATTTCTTCACGATAGTTGTCATAACAAGGTTTTAAACGTTATATAGTTGGAGACTAATAATCAGTTTGTGGTATTAAAACCATTATTATTGGAAATACTTAACAAGATACCTTAATTCAGAGTGTATTGCAATGTACAATTTTGGTATAGATGGTTTTTTTATTAAAAATAATGAAAAGTATAATTTTTTTTAATATCTAGATTAAAAATTGTTAAAAATACAAATATTTAAAAAAATAAAAATAAATAACGACAGACCCAATTGAATAATTACTTAGATAACTATAAATACTATAAAAGAACCTTTAATTTTTAACCACAAAATAGTTTTTTCTACTCATGTATATAAAAATAATCATATTTCAACCGGCTACCCTACATGAAAGTGATAATTTTTTTCTCCAGTGATGAAGATGAAACAAATGAATATTATCATGAGACCCGATGGAAATATACTAAAATTAGTGGATTTTTGACACTGATGATATTTAATCTCACTACTTGGAACTTAAATCAGTAAACGAACGTCACTTCGTTTGACAGTTTATAACATTTTCACGATTATATTTGAACTTCTCTCTATAACTATAATTAATATGGACTCTGATAGCAAAATTGGTAAACCATGTACACCACCTAATATAGTTAAAGCGGCAAGCTCAGTTTGCAACAATATTTTGCCAGATAAATTCCGGGAAAGGTATGAATTTGTGTATAGAAAGTTTATGACTTGGAGAAATGATAACAGGATAAACTCGTTCTCGGAAAATGTTCTTAAGGCTTACGTTGGACGAATATCTGAAGATTTAAAACCATCAACAGTTTGAAATATGTATTCTTTGTTACCTAATACCATTAATATCAAACATAATGTGGATATTTCGAAATATGCCAAGCTCAAAGCATTTTAAAGCAAAATTCGACAGGATTCAGAAGCAAAAAAGCTAAAGTTTTAACGTCACAACAAATTTGCACATTTATTAACGATTCACCTGACGATAAATTCCTGTTTACAAAGGTAAATTTTACGATATTTTAAGTTGCTTATATAGTAGGTAATGAATTGTATTATGTATAGGTAGCACTGATTTTTGGTATCGCTGGAGATTGTCGTTCACATGAGTTACGAAATTTAGAAGTGAATAATATTGAAGATATGAAAAAAGCGTTACTTGTAACTATACCTAATACAAAAACTTACCGCCATGTTCTTTTACAATTAGAGGCAATTACTATAACATTTGTCAGAAGTATATAAAACTTCGTCCATCAAGCGTAAATAATACAACTTTCCGATTCTTCCTGAATTAACAAGATTGGAAATGTACTAAGCAAGTAATTTGAATCCATAAGTTTGGAAATGTTCCAAGGTAAGTAGCGGTATTTCTTAATTTGTCGGATGCCCAATTGTATACATTCATTAAAAAGATCTTCAACAACTATTCTTTCGGATACCAGGACAAATCTTACAGAAATAAAGCAACACGGTGGATGGAAGTCTAGCGCTGTTGAAGAACAATACATTGAAGTGGTGCAGAACAATACATTGATAAATAATAAAGTAAAACGAGGACATAAAATATTCCAATCAATAAATACATTAAAAACTACAAATTTACAGGAAACTGAAATTAACTTTGATAAAGAACCATTAGACTTCGACAGCATAACATCAAACTTGTCTACAGCAGCAGCAAATTCTTAGGCAGTCATACCTTCGACAAGTACCACAGAAGTCAGCACAAAAATCCAATATCGAACTATTAACAACTTTAACAATTGTACTTTCAATATTTATAAATAAAATTTGTTATTCCTCATTATATATAGTACCCAGTAATATTATCAAGTCTGTGTTATAAATAAATAAAGTTCTAAAAATTGTAATCCAGTTTTTTATAAACAATATCTATCGTAGAAAAAATTGCATTTTCTACTCGAGATGAAATATACTCAAACAAATTATGTGTTTATTATATTAGCTTGCATAAAAAATAATAAAATAGTTTATTACAATAGAATGAGAAGTGAAATATGTATACATGAAACTATAATTTTGCCTCAGGATAAAAACTGACAAAATATGTCCTATATCTAAAGTTTTTAAAGGAAAGCAGGTTAAAGGGGGTAAGTTAAAAAAAATGATTAATATTGTTCCATGTTAAAGTTTTAACTTAACATATTTCAACACACTCCCTCAAGGGTAGAACAAATGTTTACAAAAATACATGAAATATTACAAAAATACAATATTCATTAAAATTATATAGGAACAAATAAATATTTACTGCATGATTGAATTTTTAAGTTTTCCAAATTTTACAGGCTGCAGAGGCTTGGTTAAAATATCAGCAACATTTTCATCTGTTGGACAATATTGAATTTGAAACCATCCCTTCTTGAACTCATCCTTGATTAAATGGTACTTAACATCTATATAGATGCATTTTCTTGTGAGCTGGTTTGCTTTAATCATTTTTATGCAGCTTGGATTATCAACATGCAGATTTACCTGAACTTTTTCTGACAATAATTCTTCAAGTACAGATTTAACATACTTCATTTCTTTGCAACATTTGGCTGCAGCTATGTATTCTGCCTCGGTAGAATGTTGAGCAACACATGATTGTTTGCGAGAACACCATGCAACTGGACCATTTGCATAGAACATGATGTACCCAGTAGTGCTTACTTTCTTTTCTATCACCAGCACGATCTGAGTCACAGTATACATCCAGTGTATGAGCAGCATTTTTGTTTGAATAAAGAATACCTGTTTCAGTTGATCCCTTCAAATATCTAAGTATTCTCTTGATATTGGTGACATCTTGTTTTGTTGGGTTCTTTGTGTATCTGCTGCAATAGTTAACAGCATATCCAATATCTGGCCTCGTTTTGCAAGACAGATATAGGAGACTTCCTACTGCTTCTTGATAAGCGAACTTTGTTTCAGATAATGTAGGATTATCATGTGGATTTTGTTGAGAAATTGGAGTGTTTGTTGGTTTGGCAGTTTGCATTTGATATGTATTGATGACTTGTTCAGCATATCTGGTTTGGTTAATAAAAATTCCTTTTTCATTTTGTGAGATTTGCATTCCGAGATAGTTTTCTGGTTTTAGATTTACTGTTGTTTCAAATTGTTGCATCATCTTTGACAGGAATTTGTTTATATGTTGCATACCTTCACCCATTACAATCCCATCATCAACATGGATTCCAACAAACATCTTTTTTCCAGACATGGATTTGAAAACACATTGATCAGTCTGAATTTGTTTAAGACCTTCATTCTTGAGAAAATCTGTAAGGCGCTTGAACCATTGTTGTGGAGCCTGTTTGAGTCCATAGAGAGCTTTTCTTAGCTTACACAGTTTTCCAGGTACATTGAAATCTTCTGGTAAACGCATATAAATTTCTTCTTGCAGATCTCCATAAAGAAATGCAGATTTAATGTCAAAAGTGAATATTTTCAGATTTTTAGAAGCAGCAATAGCCAACAACATTCTCAAGGAGTTAGACTGTATAACAGAACTATACATGTCTTTGTAGTCTAAGTATGTCTTCTGTTGACAACCTCTAGCTACTAATCTGGCTTTATAGCGACCATCATCTTTAACTTTGAATAACCAACGGCTAGTGACAATTTCTTTACCTTTAGCATAGTTTTCACTGACTAAATCCCAAGTGTTGTTTTTCTTGAGACAGTCTTTTTCATCTTGGATGGCCTTCTTCCATTTTTCTTTATCTTGACTTCTCATACAGTCTTCATAGGTAAGAGGTGAATCTTCAGTAAGCAGTGCATAATCTTCAAATTTCTTTGGTAATTTTGTTTCTCTTCTTATTGGTCTTTGATTCTGTTGAACATTAGATATTTCTTCTTCACCTTCAGATGGTTCATATTCAGAAAAGAAATCTTCTTTATCAGTTTGAATTTCTGAATCCTCACCAGAAATTTCTTTAATATTTTGCTCATTTTCTTAATTTTCATTGTTTTCTGGATTTGCCTCATTTTGATTTTCTTCAACTGGATTGTCTTCTAGGTTTTCTTCATCTTCTTCTAAGAGATTTTCAATTTCAATATTTTGGTTTGAAATATTTCCTTTAGCTTCTTGAATGCCAAAGAATTTTACATCTCTTGACACATATATACTGTTTTTCTCCTCATCCCAAATTTTGTAGCCATTTTCAGCATAGCCCACAAATATTCCTCTTCTTGCTCTACGATCGAATTTCTTAAGAATTCCTAGGTTTTTGGTATATGCTACAGATCCAAAGATTTAAAGTCTGGATAGGTCTGGTTTTCTTAAAAACCATTTTTCAGCAGGAGTTGTGTCAATTGTTACTGTGGGGCTTCTATTCAATAGATAAGCAGATGTTTACACTGCAGTTCCCCACATTTTGTTTGACACATGAGATTCAAAAAGCATTGCTCTTGTTGCAGATTGTTAAATTCATACGCTCTGCTGTCCCATTTAATTGGGGAGTATGAGCTATGGTATATTCCAAATGAATACCTTTTTCTTTGCACCACTCTTTAAAGACATAGCGATATTCTCCACCATTGTCAACTCTTATTTTGGACACTTTAAGGTTGTGATGGTTTTTAGATTCCACAATGTAACTTTTTAAAAAACTTTCAGCTTCATTTTTGGTTTCCAACAGATAAACTGTTACAAAATGTGTATAATCATCCACACAAGTCCACACACATCAGTGTGTATAATTTCCAGAGGCCTTTTGGCTCTCTGCCTCACTGTGTTAAAAGGGCTTCTGTTTAATATTACATATCACAAATTTCACACAAGAGTTCAATGTTACAATCACTCAGAGATGGTGGCACTCCCTTACACATGTTAGAGATCTTTTTTAGATTTTTGAAACTGATATGTCCTAGTTTTTTATGCCACTCCATGTATTCTACATCAGTCTGAGCTAGGTGTGCTTCATGATTTGGTTCTGAACACAGATTGACAACAAACAATCCACCAGGGGTTTTTTGTCCAGAAAGAATGACATTATCAACTTTGATGATTGTGACTTCTTTTTCTTTAAATCGAACTTCTCCACCATGTTCAGTTATGGCATGCACAGAGAGTAAATTCCTTGTTAACTGAGGCACATAGGATACATCTCTAAATAGCACATTTTCAAGTTCAGTATTTTCAGATAATACAGCATTCATGGTTTCTCCTTTCTTAGCACTAAGAATTTTTGCACCAGAATATTCAGTGTCAGTTAAGATATCACATTTGTTTGTTAAATGTGATGTACAGCCACTGTCAACAACAAAGAGATTTGGATTTAGATTTTCACTGAATAGAGCTTCATTTACATGCTCTTTCTTTTCCATTTCCACAAAGAAGGCAACGCTGTCTTTGTTTTTCTTATCATGCTCTTCTTTGAAATAGCATTGGTCAGATGCATGATTTGTTCTCTTGCAGTACACACAAGGAGAATATTTAGAACTGTTCTGGGTAGATGTGCTTTTTCTCTTAAAACAGTCATCTTCATTATGAGAGTCTCTTTCACATTTTTTACACCATTTTTTCTTTGGACATTTTGGTTTTATATGACCAACTTCACCACATTTGTGACAAACAATTTTTGCTTTTGATTTTTGTTTGGTTTTGTAGTTTTGAGCACCAAAAGCCACATTCTGATCATCAGATTTGCCAGGTTTGTTAGAATTCTTGTAGTTTTCTTCCACACAGAGTCTAGCAATGAGATTGTCCACCGTTCTTTCTGCTACTGGAGTAGAGCCCCATGCACTTGCAAAATAACGGTATTGCTCTGGCAGTGAGAACATGATTTTTACAACTAATCTGTCATCAGAAACTTCTTGCTTGAGTTGTTGCAATTTATATACAATATTTCTCAGATAACTGAGGTTTTGCATCATGTCTTTGGTTTTATCAAATTTGTAGCCATGAAAATCAAGTAGAAGCTGCTGTTTGAGTTGGCTAGTATCTCTTCTGTAGATGGTTTTCAATGTATCATACATGTCTTGGGCAGTAGAACATGTCAGGATATGATTTTTCACCAATCTATCGATGGTTCTGATGATATATAGTTTTGCCTTGGCATCCTTTGTGTGCCATGTAGATATTTTTGTTTTATCTGTTCCACAACTGGTTAGAGATTCTTCACCAGAAACTATGTCCCACAACTGCTTGGCTTTGAACAGGATAGTGATTTCAAAATCCCAGAGTTGGAAAGTATCTGGACCAGACAATATCGGGAAACCTTTTAGATCGCTGTCTTCAGACGCCATTTTGTTTTACTTTTATGTTGTACTTTCCAGCAGGATGACGCCAACACACAATTTGGAAGTTTGTTTTGTTTTCACAGTTTAAACAGTAACTTTTGATGTTACTGGGCCCATAACCTGTTAAAGTTTTTGATATTACAGGAAATAAATTTACTTTTAACTGGTTTTTTATTTTAAATTCAATGTACAGTAACGCAGACATTCGACATTATTTTTACAAGAAGATCAACGATATCTTTTTTGTTTTTAAACAAGACAACTGACACTCTCACATTGTTACATTTGACAAATAATTATTAACAGAGAACACAAGTACCATTTGTTCTAGTCTTGCCAACTTAACATATTTCAACATTCCATCTGTATAAAATTAAAAAAAATTTGCAATAAATTAGATTTAGGTACAAATTTAATAAATTAATAATAATGTTATTTTTTAAATAATAATGATTTATTATTAAATAATTGATTTAATTATGTTCTTTTAAATGTCCTAAATATAAATGAAGTAAAGTTTGTCGATACCATTTTTTAAAAAGAAATTAACATAAAATGTTACACATTTGGTTTTCTCGAGCATGTGTTGTTAACCATAAAATGGATATTGGATTAAGTGCACTTGTCGTTAAAGTAACGGCAAAGGCTGACTCTTATTTATTCGTAAGTTAATGCAATGACTATCATCGTCTTACTGACCAGCTTGTGAAATTTCTCTGTAGTGCGTTGAAAAAAGAGTAAAATAATGGACGATACGTAATTATTTACAAAGTTTTCAGTAGTATCTACATGCATATAAAATGGGTCAATTTTGTGTAAAATTATATTTTTATTGGAAAACATTGTTAAAGGCTCTAAATATTTTAGATCAATTCGGCATATCCGAAAACCTTACAACTCAAATTTTCAGATTTTAATTTTGTCAATTTTCTCTAAAACATCTAATTGGAACTCCCAAAGAATCATTATTATATATATTATTATTTTAAGAAGATAAATAAACTTTCTTTTTAATTTTAATATAAGTACAGCAGGTCTGAAGGGCTCGTGGCCAGTGTTCTTTTGTCGATCTAAAAATACACATATCCGTGTGTGAGTTCTTGCTTGTTCATTTTGAAAAAGGTATCTCAATATTTTGATAATAAAATTTTTAAAAAGAGCCGTATAATAATTTCCTGATCAATCACGCGGCAAAGAAAAAACTATATAGATTACGTTAGCTTTATGTCAACAAACACAGATCTATATTAACATTTTTAGTCGTCAAGTTTCCATTTTATCAAAAAATTATTTCAATTTCCAAACGGACAACACCCTTTAAAATCCACTACCTCACGCGCTAAAATTAATTTGTGCTTATTTAATATTGGTTTTGATTGTTTTTTGAATTATACAAAAAATTTCTTTAATATAAATAATTCACCATTACCAAATTTCTTTACAATCGTAAGCAAGCTTTTTACACAAATAAATTGTCAGAATTTAAACCAGGAAATTTATTTTGTGTTTATATAATATTGGTTTTGATTCTTTTTTAAATTATACAAAAAATAACCCCGCACAAATCAAATGGGAAATGGATCCCAGTCGAATTGGCTGAAATTTGGATCAATAGGCTCCATGGGCCCGAGACCTAAAAATGGAAAAAAAATTCGGTATCGAATGCCGAAAGTTGTTACTGATACAGATCTTTAGGAGATCGAAAATGAATTTGCTTCTCTTAATTTGTTGCTCCGAGTTTTATTTTAATTGTAGAACAAATTCATAAGATACAACTATAAAAACTAACCCCATATTAATATGTTCTCGTATCCGCCCAACAATAATTTTCAGGAGTCACTATATAATAGTGACAATTAGTAACACTCCGTTGATTAGTTTTATCATCATCGTTATACAACTAATATTTTGTGTTGATTGTCACGCATTATTTTGGATAATATGGCTTTTAGAAACGTTACTTGTGTGGTGGGCGATTTATCTCTAGACTCATGACTAGAATAGACGAAGAAGAAAATGCTAATAAATATGAAATCGCCATAGTAGACGGTTGATGTTATGCCTAATACAAAAATATGTACTAACTAATCTATTAGGAATAAATTTATAGCAAAGGAACAGGATCCAGCTTGTTTGAGGCTGAATGTGTTAATGGAAACTAGAAATAGTACTTGTCTGATATGTGAGGCTGTTGATGATTTACATAGATTGTCAGTGGAATGTAAAGCAGAAGTTTTCATCATTGCAAATATTTATATTTCTGAAAATGTGAAGTCATGTCAACATCATTTAGATGACCGAGGTTACGTTGGATTAACAGACCATACCTTATCAGGTGACTTCAACTCTACAATTTCTTGCAAGCACTTGGTACTGTTTCCAAGAGTCTTGCAAGATTCAATAATGAGAATAGTTTTTCTTGTGAGGAGTTCAAAAGTTTTTTCTATGTGACCAAACAACAGTTTTAGAATCTGTTTACTTATTGTACCTTGTCAAAACGGTTCGAGAGATATCAATAAAAAAGATCTGTTACTGTTTCTATGTAAATTACGTCAGGGCCTTTAGGACGATTTTCTCATTGGCTTGTTAAAATATGCAAGTAGACAGTTAACAAGTTTAACAATGGCTATGGTTAGATAATCACTTACGCAACGTTTTGTTCCTAATAATATAGGATTTGATGCTATAACAAGAAATCTTTGTATTTAAAGACAGGTAACAGAATTCGCCAACAATCTATATAATCCAGAGCCAACTATTCCCAGAGTTATTGTGGACATCGACGGTACCTATGGCTCTATTCCAAAAAGTAGCAATTTTAGATCTCTGACAATCCTACTGTACTCATAAAAGTCGACACTTGGTAAAACCAGCTCTAGTAGTCGCTCCGGATGGATATATACTTGCAATTCAAGGGCTATACCTATTTCTCAGATGCAACAAATCTGCAACTCTCGACCTTCGATACCGAAAAAACTGTCCATTTTTAGGTCTCGGGCACATGGGAACTTTTGATCCGAAATGTATAAACACATTTTCAAATTTCAGCTAATTTGACTGGGATTTATTTCCCATTTGATTTGTGTGGGGTTCTTTGTTAAATATAAATAATTCACCTTCATCCCTTTTCCCTTTCTTTATTTTTATTTTTTTTAATGAATTATTAAATTGTCGCAATGCAGGCTTTTATTTCGCATAATAAGTAAATTGTAGAGAAACTAACAAGGAAACTTGTTAATAAATTCCATTCAGATTTAATTTTCTTTTTAACAATTTAGCGTGTAAAATTTGTGAAAGAAATTAATTTTTCTGTTGAGAAATTCGCATTCGCAACATTTTGCTATTTTGCAACGCTTGCACCAAAGCAAATCTACACCACAACATTTTTTATTGATTTTGCCTATTCTTAAGACAATTATATTAAAGATATATTTGTTGCAGATAATTTTTATAGAAACGTCCTGTATATTAAATATTTACGTTCGTAAATAAACAATTTAAGGTGTTATTTAATTTTTTATTTGGCTTTTAGACGTATTTATACTGTATTCTTTTTGATTGTAAAATTTATTTCGATTTTTCCCAACTTTTTTTCCAAATTAACTACAAAAAGTTAAAAAACAATTAGTTTCATATTTAATTGTATTATTATAAATTATTATCATTTGTACAGAGTATAATATTTTTACCGATCATATCGATTTGGCAATCGCATCTCTAGTCTGCTCCACTCGATAGTGAGAAATACAGTTAGAAAAGTAAATTTAGGATTGCAGTAAATTAAAAGTCATTCATAGTCTAACAAAATAAATTTTGCAATTTTTTGCGATATTGCCTGTATCTATTAGAAAAGATTTATAAATAACAGATATTTTAATGACAGATATTTGTAAAAAGCCTAAAAATAATATTCTGTTTCTTTATTTTCGCCATCTTAATATTGTTAAATACAAAATTAAAAAAAAATAATTCAAAAACTGCAAACTACAAAAAAACATACCTAATCTTTCTTCGTCTGAGATTCTAGGCCGGTCCACTCGCGAATATTCTTTAGCCAGAAAGCTTGTCGTCTGCCGGGCCACGTGTTACCTAGACTTTCCCTTCGATCAAAAGTTGCAAAAGTCTATATTTCATCATCATCATCATCTAGTGCTACAACCCTGGGTAAGTCTTGGCTGACTGCACAACTTTTTTCCAATTGATACGGTCTTTCATTTATCTTTGGTCAAAAGGGACATTCATTTTCTGCAGATTTGTTTTAATGTTATTTCTGAAACCCATTCAGGGGCGTCCGAGTGGTCTCTTTCTTGTTGGAACCTCCTCCCACACCAATCTTACAAGTCTTTTATCCCGAAGTCTGTGTAGGTACGTGGCCTGCCCATCTTTATCGTTGGGATTTAATCTCTTGCACGACATCACTATCGTTGTATAGCTCCTGTATTTCAATATTCGTTCTAACACGATACCGATTTGTCGTCGGATCGTGGTGAGCTCCGAAGATTTTCCTGAGAATTTACTGGCCTGACAATAGTTTTGTAAATTTTAGTTTTTGATGTTCTGGTTAGGTTTTTCGAGCAGTGGTTTGCAAATTGGATCCTGCCTTAGATTTTTTCAGTAACGTCGTTATCAGCAGTTATTGTAGCTTCAAGGTATTTAAAGCGCTCTAACCTTTCAAAATCAAGATTGTTGATTGTGATGTTTTGCCCTATTCTATCTCTTCGTCCCATTTTGTTTATACATATGTATTTTGTTTTTTCTTCGTTGACTTTCAGTCCCGCTTTACCAGTTGTTTTTTTGATCTTGTCGATCCTGTCTATATTTGTCATTCCTTTATATGTGTCCCAGATATGAGGTTTTTCGGACTTTATAAGTTCTTTGTCGGTGCCCATTCTTTGTAGGACTTTTTCGTTCCTGACATAAGCGGTCCAGGGAATTCTAAGCATCCTTCAAAAGATCCACATTTTAAAACTTTCCAAACGCCTGAGTAAGTTTACCTTTAAGGTCCAAGCCTTCGTTCCATATAATAAAGTGCTGTACACATAACATTTTCCCATTCAGTGTAGGATTTTGAGGTCAAGTACTTGAAATATGCACAATTGCCTCATTTTTAGAAAGACATTTCTTGCTAGTGTGATACGTGATCTTGTTTCTATATCTGTGTCTATATTTTTTGTTATGATAATATGAAACACCTCCAAGGGCTCCTGTAGATAGTTAAAATGCACGGCCGCCTTATGGGAATTAACATCAACATAAAAAAGACAAAATTCCTAGTAATCACCCGCAAATTGGATGATTTCCAGAATGCGAAACTCTCATACGATAGTTAAGACATAGAACAAGTAAAAAAGTTTAACTACCTGGGGAGTTGGTTATGTGAAGACTGGTCTTCAGACGTAGAAATTAAATGCTGGATAGAAAAAGCGTGGAGCTCATTTCTGAGATTAAAAAACGTCTTCACGAACTCTGACTTTGACTTTAATTTCAGAATAAGATTCACAACATTTTACGTACGGCTCGTACTGTTGTATGGTATGGAAGGCTGGACATTGAAGGTTAGCACAATGAATAAATGAATAGGCTGGAAGCATTTGAAATGTGAATCTATCGAAGAATGCTGAAAGTCCCATAGACAGCAAGGAAAACCAGCGAGGAAATTTTGAGGACAATAGGAAGAGATCGCGAATTGCTGGGCACGATAAAACATAGGAAAACAGCGTACCTGGGACATGTGTTACGCAACGAAATATACCATTTGCTCCAACTATTAATAAAAGGAGAAATAGAGGGAAGAAGGGGTGTAGACAGAAAGATGATTTCGTGATTCCGAAATATCAAACATTGGACAGGAATAGGAACCACAGGAGAATTAATTCACACCACCAGAGATAGGGAAAAATGGTCAGAAGTCGCAAACATCCATTAATGGATAGCAGCGAAAGAAGAAGAAGTTTTTTGTTATCCAACACCCCAGATGCTTAAATTTCTTGACGTTTTCAATAATGTTACCGTTTATGTTTATAACCATGAGCGGATGGTTGGATGTTTTGGAGACAATTATGGTTTTAGTTTTTTTGATGTTGCTGTAAAGGCCATAATTTTCTTCCACCGATTTAATACATTTTAAAAGTGCCTGAAGTTCTTGTTCACTGCCTGCGAATAAGATCATGTCATTAGCTTATTTTATGTTATTAAGGATTTTTTCGTTGATTTTAACATCTTCCCTTGCTCCATCTACAGTTCCACTTCAGTTTGATTTCCATAAAGCGTCTGGATGATTTTAAGATTATTCTTGTCTTGTTCTTTCCTGTAAAGGTAGTTCATCAACTTACCATGCCTAACTTTGTCGAAGGCGTTTTTAATAAAATCAATAAAACATAAGAAGATGTCCAAATTGTTTATCAGTAATGTCTTGTTCACATTTCTTATAGATGCGTTGGTGAATAACTTGCAAGAACAGCTTTAAAATGTGCAACATTAAACTAATAAGTCTAAAACCACTACCACACTTCTTGGCTTTGTTTGTCTTTGGAAGGGGGATGAAAACTGACCTTAGCTAGTCTTGTGAAATGTTACTGCTTTTATACATATGATTAAACAATTTTACGATAATATTAAAAAATTTCTTTTCGATTATTTTTATGACTTCTGCGTGTATGTCATTCGAGCCAAGGGCTTTTCCCTTTTAAGCATTTCGATTTGCTCTTTCTACTTCTTATTTCAATGTTGGCGGACTGTTCTCTTATTTTTTAAATCTTTGATTGTCTGGCGTTATGTCTATAAATAATTCTTGTATGTAATGTCCTCATGCGTTGTTTAGGTCACTTAATTCCGATATATCTTCATTGTTGTTATTTGTAAGCCTACAATGAGGTCCTTGTTTTGTCATTCCTGCTATTTCTTTTATTTTTTAGTGAAGAAATTTGTCATCATGTTTGTTTATTAATTCCTCGATCTCTCGACAAATTTTTGTCATCCAGGGTTTGCGTTTTTCTTTAGGGTTGGTAATTTTTATATGTTCCTCGGCCTTGGTTTAGTCCATATGACCTTTGTAGTTGGGAATACATCTTTATGTGGTTTTTCACATTCCTCGTTGAGTTTATTCCTTACTCAACTTTGTATTTCTTCTTGTTTCAGTAGATTTACATCTGATTTTCTTTTTACGGGCTTTTTTAGTTGTTTAAGCCTAATTTGTAACCAAGCTACTAATAAATTATGATCCGAAGGGACGTTGGCACCCAAGTATGTTCTTATGTCTTTTACTGCATTTCTATACCTTTGATTTATAATAATATAATCGATTTGATTTTGAACACAATTGTTTTTATTATCCCTTAGTAATTTCGCTGTATATAATCTACAAGGTGGTAGTTTATACCAGGTGTTCATGATAGTCAATTGTTTCTCCTGACAAAACTGAAGAAGTCTGTCACCTTGCCTAGCCCGTGACATATCTACTGAATAGAAACAAATATTTCATTATTTTATACTAAACAGTAGCCAAATTTGTCACACAGATTTCTTCTCATATGAGTAAATCTGTAAAATTATATATTACTCACTCTTACATAGATATTTTATAATTGAAATTTTAATGTATTTCACCAGAAGGCTCATTAATTCCTTAAAAAAATTTTAGATTTCAGGTTAATAAAAAATTGTTCTAATGGCAAAACTATTTTCAGCAATTTTTTTACGAAAATGAACTACTTTGCTGTTGTAGTCACAACCACGATCGCAGGTAGGCGTATACAGCAAATTTAAACAAGGGCAAACTCGTTTTAACAAATTAAACAAGTGCCATCAATTGGCCGCGGTGACTGAATCATTGTCTAATGACCAGTGCTATCAATTGATTTGGAGGAAGCATTTCCTGGTTCTTATATTAAACAAATCACAACTTAGTGTTACTAGAACTAAGAAAATATGATTGTAGATATGAATACTAATAGATATGAATACTAAGCTAGCCAAACAAACAAGAATCCTAATGCATTATGGATTTACCGACTTTTGAACAACGTCGTCTTCGTGGGGAAATGATAATCACCTTCAGCATTTTAAATTTTAATTATGGAAACTTAAGAAGCATATTTTTTGTAGACACTGATAATCGGCTTCGAGGACACAAATGGAAACTGAAAAAAGAAATATTCACTTGTAGGAAAAGGCAACATTTTTTATGTAATCGTGTTTTCTCAACATGGAACTGTCTACCTGAGGATATTGTAACGGCCCCATCTGTCAATATTTTTAAGAAAAGACTGGATACTTTTTTATTTCCTTATTAATCTTTCGTTGTAATTTTTAATTTTCTTATTACTTTAATTTTTGTAATCATTGTATAGTGCAATTTAGGGCTTATGGATCTTAGGGTCCCTGCCCGTACCTTATTGTAATAATAATAATAATAATAATAATTACTTACCAAAAAAATACTAATAAATAAAAGCTGCTCATTCTTAGGTATAGAAGTAGTGAATTCTTTTTGTAAATTATATAACGATTATATGAGTTAATCAAAGCATATTAGGTCATCGCACTACTTAAAAGACTATGTGTGCTGCGTTTTTGATATTTTACAACTCTATAAATGCCGATCTTTAATAATTTTATAACGGTAACTTTGTAACACATTAATAAGGAAGAATGTTGCCAATTACTTAAACACATTAAAATGATATTGTCTTCAAAGGACGTAGCAACTTAATGATTTTTTTGTTTTATAATATTATCGAAGCGTCTGACACATGTTGTTTTCTTTACAACAATAATTATGTAAGAAAATAAGGTTAATAATTTACTTTATTTTCTTTATTTTAATAATCTTTAATAGTTGAATTGTAATGGTTGATAATAAGTAAATTGGTTAAATTTATTTAAAAAGTGAAACTTTTTATTAAATTTAATATTATTTTCTACTTAAGTTATTAACTTGACGGATATGAATAATAAATAGTAAGCAATATTAATTTTTTAAAACAAATAATAATTTACTTTTATAAAAAAATATACAGGTTAATCCAAAATTCGATGTAGATATTTTAAAGACGTATTGCTTTGATTAAAATGAGACTTGTTTTTCAGATAAACATGTGTCCTAAAATCGCCTCCTCCGAGCCTCCGCCACTGTAAATTGCGTAAAACAACAATTATTTAAAATTGGTATTATAACGGATCTATTCTTTAATAAATTGGCATGCCCATGCAGGAAACCCCCAGAGTTGACAAAGGGGCCAAGCCTGGGCCAGTACTGAGAAACCTAGCTTTGGCGTGCCTGTATTGGCCCATGCGTGGGCCAGGCTGCTTAACCCAGCTTCAGCCATGCCAATAATTATCCGAGCTTGGGCAAAGACTAGCTGATTAACTTGGGCCAGGCCTGGGTAACCCAGCCTTGGCCATTGAATGGCGACCCAAGCTTGGGCAAAGACAGGATAAACCAGCCTTGGCCGTGCCAATGATTACCCAAACTTGGGCTAGGCCTGGGTAACCCAGCCTTGGCCATTTATTGGGGACCCAAGTTTGGACCAAGACTGGTTAACCCAGCATTGGCAATGCCAATGATTACCCGAGCTTGGGCCAGGCCTAGGTAACCTTGCCGTTTAATGGGGACCCAAGCTGAAGCTTTCGATTTCATATGGCGTGATTCGAGAATTTTCGTTTAACGCCCCATCGCTAGCCGTACTTGTTTTCATTACATGTCAGGTCAATCCGAGCTTCAGTTATTCAGTCAGTGTATTTTAATGATAAGTTTTTAGATTACATTTTTTATTATTTAATACTACTAATCATGTCTGCTGCGTACATTAGAGTTCAAAGGTGGCGTTCTTTAAATAAAAAAAAAAAAAACTAATTCAGTTGTTGACGGGCAAAGTTTTAATAATCCAAGAGTAAACATCAGCTTTGTAAGTGAGGTTATGTGTCATAATAATTGAAATATGATACATGTTTCTTAAAATTACGGGTGATAATATAAGTAAAAGTAATAACATAAAATAAAAAATCAGTATAATTAAAATAAAATGTGTATATAATTATTAATCCCGTTTGTTCAATTAATGGAAAATACTCAGCGTTTATTACGAGCTAGTATTGGGAATTAAGCATGGCCTAGTCTTTAGAACCAACCCTGGTCCAGTCCTGGAAACTAGACATAGTCCAGTCCTGGCATTTACGCGTTGCCCAGTCTTGGCAAGTAGCCATGGCCCAGTGCTGGCATTTAAGCATGGCCCAGTCATGGCAACCAAGTCTGGCCCATCGTTATCACTACAGACTTCTACTAAGACTGGGCCAAGCCTGGCTTACAAGCTTGGCCCAAATATGTATTACTACCAAGCTTTGCCCGTAGTACCTTCCTCTATGAGTGTGCCCATTTTTTAGACATTATTTCTTTTTTGCTTCAAAAATTAGGTAAACCCAGTTTTAGGGGACTTGGAGGGGGGTCCACACTTATATTGACTTAAATTTTATGTTTAAATAGGGCGGTATTCACGCAATATCAAACTTACAAAACATTTATCATTAAACAATAATTTTTTGTTTTCGGAGTTTAGTTGGAATTGGGAACAGTGTGAGTTGAAGAAAAAACTATTGTTTTCTTGCCTACGTTTCGAATTAATTAAAATTATTTTTAGGGCTCTGTAATAATGGTGTTTTAAATATTTATTATAATACTATTTTATATAGTATTACTTGCCACGATGTATTATTATAATTGACGATTTTGTAACAATGTTTGGCTTTATTTTATTGGCTATATTTTATTTACATATCTGTTGCCAAACTAAATTTTTTGGATCTGATTTTGATGTATTCGCCGTAAATGTAGCAAAAAGGGTCAACTTCATTTTAACATTTTTTTGAATATATTTTTAGACGTCTTTTTTTGGAAAGCGTGTGGGCACACTAACTATGAAATACGTGAGTACTATGCCACTCGCAATCTCCTGTAGCTGATTTTATTAATACATTAAAAAAATAACTACAAAAAATGGCAGGAAAGATATTCTGAGAGGAGCACAGGGAAGTTCTATAAAAGCATTCAACCAGGAATCCGAAAAAAACCAAGGTTTATGGAAAGTCAAAACAGACATCTTATTAGTACTATCAGCCGAATACGCTATGCCTTATACCCAGCTTATAAATTTAAAATAGGTTTAGTAAATAGTGATTTATGCACTTGTGATGAAACTGCTGATTAACAACATGTTATATTAGAATGTTCTTTAAACACTTTAGAAATAATTGCAATGTATCAAATTTAATAACATATGATGTAAAATTCCCTATTAATCTCGAAAACCTACTGACTCTGGAGGATAACATTATTTATAATATTATATATTATTATGTAAAAAGTACTAACATACCCTTGTTAGTAGTGATGTTACCCAGCAATTAAAGCATATAAGTCTGACATGAAAAAATATAATTAAAAAAAATAAAAAATAAATAATTCAAAAAAAAATGTATATATATATATATATATATATATATATATATATATATATTATAAATTTGAATATTATAAATTTGAATATTACCTACTTATTAGTGATAAAACAACAATGCAAAACATCTGGCCTTTTGGCTCTCCCAGTGCCATTAAATTATAAAAAAAAATAAAGTACCAATGCAAAATTTATTAATTAAAAATAAAATTTGTAGTTACTGTTTTGATGAATACAGTCAGAAAATATTTATTAAAAAATAGACTCAACAAAATTTTTTTGTTAACTTGTGTCATAGATAACAAAACAGTAAATTATTTAAAAAAATTTAAAAAGCATTCGGGTCACAACCAAAATATATAAAATCACCTGGCTTTTTCTGATTATGTTTATGCAATGGGAAATTCGTTAATTAATTTATTGGTAAAAATTCGAAAAAAGATTTATTATTTAATATTATATTCCAATACTACAATTATTAATATCTATGTTTCAGAATGGTAGATGTCGTTCCTGAACGATCCGAAATAATAGCTAAGAATTAAACGACAAAAATAGAATGCTGTACAAATGACTCCCAATCTACCAAAGGAGGTCATGTGTAACATGGACAACGCCATGATACCACGACCCCCAGCACTTCCACCAGGTCCTTTGATACCAACTTTTCCAATAAAATCATCATTAAAGGCAGAGTCAAAAAATAAAACTGAAAGGACCAGATATGGAAACGGAAGTATTAATAGTAAAACTAGTAATACTTCTGAAGGTGGGTATTGATTTTTAATTTAATATATGCGAATTTTAAATTAAATGTAAAATTTAAATTTAAAATTTATTTATAAATACGCACATATTGGCCACTGATGCCCATCATTATTTTACATTAATTCAAAAAATAAATTTTTTGAAAATAGCAGGTACATTTTAAATTTTTATATAAAAGCATAAAATGCCATGTATTACTAGGGGCTAGACAAAGTTTTTAAATTTATCACTTATTTGTACATTTGTATTGACATGGGTAAATAATTTTTTTGTTTGTTTTATTTTACAAAAACTAATATTTACCATGAAGTATCCACTATAAAACAATTATTGTGTCAATATTTTTTTACTATAACTCATGCTTCTCCAATATGTTATTTGCAAAAAGTTTCGGATTTGTTTTTTCATCTGACTATACGTGGTGATATTATATACATTATAAGTACATTAAGCTTTTTTTTAATTCGATCATCAGCATATACAAAAACTAACACAAATCTTTAACATAAAAGCTGTAGTTAAAAACAAGAAACTGTACTTTATTTATTATTTTTCCCGGCAAATCTTATTTTAAAAAAATAATAAAATGGTTGCCTCATTGAGTGGTAACAGATAGGCTTTCGCTAGACAAGAGTGTGATTCAAGTCGCTTTTAAAGGTAATCAAATTAAAAAGTCACTGTAAAACCTAACAAAGGTTACACTTTCCCATTCATGTTATTTTCAAGTGGCAAGTGAAACCTATATGGTTTCCTTCATGTGAACAAATATACGGCCTTCATATCTTCAAAATGCAAACAAGTATTGTTTATTAGGTACTTACTTAAAAAAACTTGAATGTATTCACAAATTCTTATAGCTCACGTACACCAACAACGAACATGTGCTAGCTCGGTATGCGACGTAAATGAACACTTATCGAAATATCGGCAATGTTGAACCGTAACTGGTCGGTTGCTAGCTTAATATATCACTGAGCATTCAGGGGACATGAGTAGGTTCATTATGCGATAGACAGAGCCACCTTATAGAAAATAATGTAATGATAATCAGCCTGGGTTCCACTTGACCCAAATTTCCACTTACCCTGGTGAACCTTAAAAAGTATACCCGGGCAGTCAGGCAGCAATTAAAATGCTCTAGTGGCTTAGACTATTAATTCACAATTAAGTCTGTGTTGCAGACAGACCCTAGAGCAATTGGCGAAAGGTTACAACGTCAGTCTTGTCTGGCTTTCTGGTCACTTGGCAATTAGTAGCAATAAGAGGGCTGATAAGTTAGCAAAAGCTGTATCTAAGTTTGTGGGCCTAAGCTGGCTTTGGGATTACCTTCTGTTTAGGCAACGGGGCAATCCGGGATTAGTTAAAGACCAGATCTTAAAGTAGTAAAAACAAAAACGAGAGACAAGTATAGACAGGCCATTAAAGGATATTTTCTCCGAGAGGAGCCAGCCGGAAAAATTTTGTCACTGACTAGGAAGTATGCCAAACTAGCAGTATACATACTGACAATAGCCAATAAAAGAACGCAAAAGGCAATGATTAAGGATATAAACAAGACTAGGAATGAGTTCGAGAGGTTGTAAGAAGAAGGAGAATAATACATATGAATTTGATAGAAGATTATCTTACGACTTTCGGAACAACATTAAATTCTTCTGAAAGTCCATAAGAACAGCCAAAGGAAAAAATATTATTTCGAGACTAAAAGAAATCACAAATCAAGATGATAGTATAGTTAGAGTAAAGGAATGCGTTCTACAGGAAGAAATATTTTTTAAAGTTTTTTTGATAAAGAGGATAAACAAGTGCAAGTTTAATTTGGGGACAAGCTAAAAAAATTAAATCAATGCTGCAGAGACTAGTAGTCCTAAAAGTATAGCTTAAGTGAATTTTATGGATAAAATAAGGAATAGTGTGAAAGATGCAGCAATAAAAATAAATAAAGAAATGCTAGATGGTTTGGAGGTTAAGGTATGGGATAGCTTTAAGTTGGTAATGATAAAGCTATGCAGAGAATACCTGAGACCAAGCAAAAGACAAAAAAGACAAGAATGGATGGCGGATAAGATTCTAGGGTTAATGAAAGAAAGGAGAATAGCCAAAACCTCCAGAGACTAGAGGAAGTACCGAGAGCTGAAAAACAAAGTAAGGTATGAATGTCACCAAGCCAGAGAAACATGGCTGATGGGTAAATGTTTGGAAATGGAGGAGTTTAACAGCGACAAGATATATAATATATATATATATATATATATATATATATATATATATATATATATATATATATATATATATATATATATATATATATATTATATATTTTTTACCTAACAAACCCCAATTATTTTTTTAGTTTTCTACCTATCTTAGAGACAGGGTCATATTTTTTGGAAACACCCTCTATGTGTATGCATGTAAATATTGCAAGAATTTCAAAACTAATTTATGAACAAAATATGGATTTTATGTTTAAAATTGTACAAATACTAACTAAGTATGACTTATTTTGTTGCTTTATTATAGGTTTTAGATTGGTGGATGCCAGTGGTCTAAACAATGATGAAACTGGCAGTATATACTCCATTTATAAACAAAAAATTGATTCCATGTTTGAATCTGACTCTAGCAGTACCAAAAACAGCGTTCAAGCAAAAATAGAAAAGATGTTTCATGAAGTAGCGGAAGATAATGGAATTAAACTGGATGATATCGGTGTACACACATTTTCTGTGGATTATTTAGGATCTGTTCTTCTTCATGAAAAAGTCACAAGCTTAGCTGGATTGCAAACACCTTTAAGAGATCTTTATTTTACTTATAAAAAGGTCATGAGGTCAAAAAAAACTCTTACTGGAAGGTTAGAAATATCTAAAAGTGGATTGAAAGTTCAGTACCAAGGGGATAAGGGTGAGCAAAAGCAAACATGATTTAACAATTTAAATTTTAATTTTTTAAACAATCACAAAAAATATTTTTTCTCTCCTATCTTTATCTATAATATTGTTGTGATTAAAATATTTGTACTGTCAAAATAATAAATACTTAAAATATTATTCTAGAAATAATAATTCTACAACTTTCGTAAAATTACTTCTTTGGCGGTACCAATGAGTACTACACCTTTTCACTATACAGCTTTCCAGTTAAAATAGTTAGTAGTTTTTAGAGCCATATCGTTTTTATATACTTCCATTTTTTAATTTCGTATTTACCTTTATATTTGTTGATATTAATGACTTTTTTATGTATAGTTTCTCTTTTTTAATATTCATTTCTTTTTTCGCACTTTCTATAAAAATAAGCAATGAAATTATTGACGTTAAAATACTCTTAATTTTTTTTAACCGATTTAATTACCACTTTAAATTTTTTTGAAACCTATATGTTTAATTAATATGTACAGAAACATATTACACAAAATAAATTTAAATATAGTTAAAAGGAACATTGGTTTATAAACATTTTCTTATCCTGGCTCAGATAACATCTAAGCGTTTTTAACAATTTTTTATTGTATTGATTTTAAATAATTAGGAATAATTTTTATTTTCTTGTTTATACTTAGGTGACCTAGAACAACACAACTCTTTTCCAACAATAGCTGTTTGGAGTGCCGTGAAATTTGTAATTCATGATGACCAACATAAACCAACGTACGCCTTTTTACCTCTTATTACCGATCCCGACAATTTGGACAAAAGGTCACTGTTTCAAGCATTAGACGAAACCGAAAAAAAATTCATTACTTCCGAGGCGCACTCGCCATTATTTGCAATCGTTATGCGAAAAATTGGGGTACAAAAACAGTTAGAATGTCACGGGTAAGTAGGTCACCTTTTATGTAGCATTTTTCCATTTCCATTTTTATTTAATAGCAGTAAATTAATTTTATCAATTACCAAAACATAGTTTCATGAATTAAAATTAAACTGTGTTTCTACTTTGTGAAACATTACGTGATTAACTGTAAATTAATAATTTTCTGTTTGTTTTACTATACAGAATCTGTTTCTGATGAAATAAATGAATGAAATGAAATAAACAGTTAAGAAAATCAATCAACAACACTTAAATTACCTTAAATCGTCTTCTTTAGATAAAACACCCACTCAGATATCCCAAGTTCTACTGGGGTATTGTTGTTGTATGAAGTGGGCAAAATTGGTTAAAAATATGCTTATAAATTTTTTCTTTGAAACAAATATTTTGCAGCAAATAATAACACGCAAATTTTAAATTTTAATTGGTTATTCACTAACGTAGTATTAAATGAAAATGAATGATTTGATCTTCAAATGCCTTCTTTACGCCGATAATCAAGTCATATAAGCATCATCTGAAGATGAGTTGCAGGCGATGGTTAATGTTATGCATGATGCACTGAAAATCAAAGGAATGAAAATAAATGTAAGCAAAACGAAAGTATTGGTTTTTGAAAGAGAATAAAGCATGTCAAACTGTAAAGTTTCGATTGAGGGAGAAAGAGTGGAACAAGTAAATGAATTTGTGTACTTGGGTTCAAAGTTTACGAGAGATGGAAAGTATGACAGTGACGTTGAGCGAAGGGTGTTGGCAGGAAGACAAATAAATGGGGCACTGCATAGCTTTATCAATAGCCAGAAAGTGTCAAAAAAGCCAGTCTGGCTGTGCATAGAGGTGTGTTGGTTCCTACCCTTATGTATGGTAGTGAATGTTGGGTTTGGCAGAAGAAGCATAAAAATGGGATTAATGCTGTGGAGATGAGTAGTCTGAGAAGTATAGCCGGAGTGACTCGGTAAAGGTAAAGAATAGTGAGATAAGAGAACGCTGTGGTCTCTGCCTACCCCCATGAGAAAAGGCGTGACTTTATGTATGTATGTAATATTAAAAGTAAAAATTATCGTTTAAAATGTTTTTTTTTACAATTGAGATTTTCCATTCTAGATGTTCCCTTACGAAAAGTTTGGTATTCTGGGTAAATCTTCGAAAGTGGGGCTTTACCTATAATCGGGCTTTAAATTGTTTTTTTACATGTTTTAAAAAAAAACATAACACAAAGCGATATTTTACTATATTCTGATAAGAGGTGAAAACATCTGAGCAGTGTGTGCTTGTGTGGTTGAATCTTTCTTACATCTTTGACATGCTTCTTGTTATGGAATGTCTATACACTTTAAACTCTTATGCTACCTCTTGATAATATTGGTGATGACGGCCTTCAGATCTGTATTTACTATTTGAAGCCATAGACTACCTTATTTGGCTAAAATACATTAAAAAGGATAAAACCATAAAAATTTTATAAGTCAAACAACTCAACTAACCTCTACTAATTAAATTAGTTTATTGAGTTAATACTTTTTGCAGCAGCTACTCATTTAATACACAAAGCGTTTTATTGTTTTTACTTTTACTGTTTTTCTGTTATAAATAAATTATTAGCTTAATTCCTTTTTAACCCTTTGCACTCGTATGTCGCCGTAGGAGCGGCAAGATGCGTTTTACCGTTGTGCTCGTATGCCGCCATATAGTCGCCACAATACGTTTACCCTTTGCACTCGTATGTCGCCGTATAGGCGGCACACCATGTCTTATTATTACAGCGGGTTGGCCGGTCTGTCATACCCTAAGCCCATTTTTAATATTTCTAAATTTCTTTCTTTAACCTTCGTTGAGTATATGTTTATGTAAAAATAAAAGATAACATAATATTTATTTTAGACTTGCTATCGTAAGCTGTTTATTTTATATCTGCTGATACATTACAACATTTTCAGTATCCACATGTGCACCATTTTTGCGATTTGAATATTACTTATTTCTATAACTAACACGATTGGGTAAAAGTTCGGTGTGTTTTTTCGTTAAATTTTTAAAAAAATATTTGAAATGCCCAAGAGATTTTTACTAGATGAAATTGAAAATCAGTTGCAACGTAGGACGATGAATTTTATATTGACTCGCCTGAAACTGATATATTGGATAGTGGTAATATCAGTGAAGAAAGTGACTCTAGTAGTGGTAGTGATGTTATAATTACTAAAGGACAGAAAACCATACCTTTACTATAAATTCGACACTTATATCGTCGTTTTTAAAAGATTTTAAGTTTCATCCCCTTTCCACCTCTTTTGTAGTGGTGCTTACAACATTGGAGATATTACAATCAAACTCAGCGACCTTAAGAACTACGACTTTGACACTAATATCGGCGTTTTAAATATATTTTATATTTCATCCTCTACCCACCCTTTCCGTAGAGGTGCTAACAAAATCGGGAATGTTACTATTAAATTCAGCCACCCAAAAGCCTATTAATTCTACACTAATATCAGCCGTTTTTAATAGTTTTTATATTTCATCTCCTTTCGTAGGGGTGCTAACAAAATTAGGAATGTTACTATCAAATTAAGCGACTTTAAAAACTATAAATTTGACAGTAATATCAGCTGTATTTAATAGTTTTTAAATTCCATTCCCTTCTCACACCTATCGTAGGGGTGCTAACAAAATTGGGAAAGTTACCATCAAACTCAGCCACCACAAAAACAATGAATTTGGCACTAATATCGGCGTGTTTAATAGTTTTTATATTTCATCCTTCTCCCACCCCTTTTGTATGAATGCTTACATAACTGATAATGTCACTATTAAACTTAGAGTTCTCGAATACTATGAATTCGACACTTATATTAGCCGTTTTTGAAAGTTTTTACATTCCTTCTCCTTCTCATCCCCCATCGTAGGGGTGCTAACAACCTTAAACCACCCCTGGTATGTATAAAACAACTTCTGAAAATTTCATCCCAATCGGTCCAGCCGTTAGGTTTTATTTGTGTTTCTACCTCCTCAAGATTTATTATTTATAATGGTAATAAATTATTGTGTTTAATTTGAATAAACTTCTGTGCAAAAAATATTATTTTTTAAAAAACATCCCATAGTTTTTGACTTTGAGCGATTTTTGCTTTTTTTCTAAAACAATAAAAAAATTTCAAATTTTTATTTTGTTTTACACTAAGTGTATCTTATACGCAATTTTAGCGCATTTTTAAAAAATCCCTTACAAAAAAAATTTCCGAGTAGATAGATAAGTAAATAAAATAATAGTCCGAGTAAAGTGTAATCACAAAAGAACATATACACGAGTGCAAAGGGTTAAAATATCCAATATAAATTTTAAAGTTTGAAATCGCATTAATTATTATTTGTAATAACCCTAGATTTGTCTGCCAAACCTCAGAAGATGCCATAGTGATAGCCGCTACACTGTACAAATCTCTAGTAGCTCACATGAAAGCAAAAGAAAAAAGACCAAGAAATAAAAATGGAGTCACTACTTGCATGTCAATAGCTTCCAGTTTGAATAAAGAAAAATTAGGAAATTCGGTTCCCGTTAGACCACCAAGAAGAAAGCGGAGTACCTCGTCATCTGTAACTAGTGACAATGATATTATAAGTGTAAGTTGAAATTAAATTTTCGTTATTAGTTAAACATCCTTTAATTTTCTTATAAATATTTTTTCGCTTTTTCTTTGCTGAAAACCTACAGCTATAATAAAAATTTCATCTAAGATCGGTATCTAAAGGCAGTATCAAATTGCTTACTTAATCATACATGCGCTGTTTAAAACTGTATGAACGAAGTAAATAAAATGTTTTGAAATGGTACCTGATAATGAATAAAAGATTAATTATTCACCATCACAATTTAGAATCAAACTGATAGACAGCTGAGTGGAAATATCCGGATGGAAGCCATCCAAAGCGAACAAAGACTCAATGGTCATGAGATAAAGTCACTGAAGTATAAAAGTAGTAAAGAAGCGTTCAAATAAATGTAAACATAAGAGTGTCTATGAATAAATTTAAATAAAATAAAATTAGTTAGGACTCTGGACTATTTGACTAATGATGTGTAAATATTGACAAATACTTATTGGAATTTGGGCATTAATGCTTTTATATTAATTTTTTTTTAACTCTCTGAGTAACTGCAATCTTTCTAAGGCAATAAGTGTTTGATATGGAAGGGTGGATGACTTGAAGGAATTACTCCAGCGAGTTTAAATTAATCTTAATCTAAGTCTTATTCTAGTGTTTTTGTTTTGTTTTGTATGTTTTTTTGTTTTGTTTCTGTCTTACTATCTAAACTTATCTGAGTTCATCGTTCAGATCGGATGGTAGCAGGCGTTTCAACCTTCGCACTTCACTGTTGTCACACACATTTAACTGATTGGCTAGCACATTGGGATGAGCTGACAATCTTTCACTGTACTTGGCACTTAAATAAGTTATGGCTACTTTGACGGATTTCAGAGAGATGTCATGACGAATTACCCTGTTAGGGATATAATGGGGTGCGTTGGGTTTTAAGATGGTTTTATGTAACAAAATTTTGTTATCAATGGACAGTTTTGATTTTCGGCCAATTCGGCAATATTTGATGTAGTCTGATGCCTAATTGCTTACGCTTTGTAAATATATGTCTCCTCCAGGTTAGACGTCGATCCAATTGTATGCCTGGGTATTTCGCATCCTCTGCTTGTGGAAGTTTACTATTATTAATCGTTACCGGTGGACATGTTTCTCTTCGTAGGGTGAATGTTACGTAAATCGATTTTGCTTCAGTGGCTTTGATGCGCCATGCTTTCAGCCGACTCTGTAGTTTGTTTAGAGTAGCTTGTAAGATGTTAGAGGCCATTGTTGGATCAGTGTGAGATGTTAACAAGCATCTGTATACCTTGCTTCCTGTGATGGGGTAGTATACACGGTAATATATCAGATGTAATTAAATGCCTGTCATAGACATATAGCCAGGGGAGTATTTTGTTTTTCGATATGTAATCTACCCACCTATACCTATATATTAAAAATATGTAGGTACATACAGCACTCATAATTTTCACATCTAATTTTCGCTGTCGGGCTTCATTATACTTTTATAGTTTATTGCAATAATGCAGTTTTCTACAACTTTCGCACATATAATATATATATATATATATATATATATATATATATATATATATATATATATATATATAAATAGAACGGTATGTTAAAACATTTGATTTCAAATATTAGGTATCCGATATTAAGCCTCTATTAAACTCGCAAAGGATTTTAAAAAAGAGTACAAAAACAAAAAGAGCACCAAAAGCACCTGAACCAAAAAAGGAAGATTTGGATGCAATTTTACCTTACGAAGAATCAATAGATCTTACAACAAATGAAAATAGCAATGAAATGCTCGTAACCAACAATCCAATTCAATCGAAAACTTCCAGTGATTCAGGACAAGAAGAATTTAAAGAAATTAAGCCCAAGACTTTTACAGGTATGTAAAATACATTAATTTCCTGTTCAATATTATTTTATATTTAAAATTATTAATATCCATTTTGTTACAAAAAGTTTAACTTTATTTTTATAAATATACCTTTTTGTAGTACAAAAGCTTCTTTCTTAATTTATTTTCTGGTTTTTTATCCAAAAATTCTACGTCATGCACTCTTAAACTAAAAGTTTTAAAAATTTTACATTAAATACTTACTCATTTCCCAAGTTTTTTAATTATGGAACTTTTCTCAGATTTTACTAACTTATCAGCGATCACATAGCTTGCTCTCTGGTCTTTGTCTAAGTTTTTGAAAGAAGAATTTATGATAATTACCTGCTTCTTAGATTGGTCTTTCAAGCGTTGAAAATATACTTTATATATTTTATAAGAAATAGATTTTTCCCGTGGCACACCAATTAATGACCACGGTACACCAGTGTGCCGCGACACAGACTTTGCGGAACACTGGTATATGTAGAGTGATAATAGCTTGTAGTGGCCGATACTTGCGGAAGATGAAAATTTTGATGATGGTAACCGTAACAATGATGGCTATTATCGTCATCATTGTAGTTACTCGACATAGGCTATAGTAAAGGGATATAAGAATATCTAGATTAAGTCCCTATAATGACCACCTTATTTTAACCTAAAAAAATGTATGGAAAATCAATAACAAAAATAATGGCATATTATTTTACAAGAAAACATTAAAGTACTTTTGTGGACCTTATTTGAGAGAATGCAGACTGTCTTAAAAGCTAAGAGAGAGAAAATACTTATTACAAAATTTTTGTCTTAAATTATTATTGTTTTGTCTTCATTGTTGCTTGTTTGAGTTAAATATGTATGAAAAATTAACATAATTTATTAACTTCCCTTGTAGAGATTTATATGTTATTTATTTAGCTAATACTTAACTCAAAATACATTAGTGTAGCATATTGATACAAAGTTTTAAAGGAATATATACAAATTAATAATCTAAACTTTAATACATATTATTAAAGGCTTTCGCGGCCATCGTTTATTGGTGAATGGTTTTTTGGATATTTTGGCCAACGTAGGTCTGAGTTTATACTCAACGTTTCGCCATCTCTAGAGGATGACACACTAGTGTCATAAACCGTCAACCTTGAAAAAGCATACATATCTCCAGAAGATTCCATCCACTCAGACCTCCGATGGCCAAAATACCCGAAAAATCATTCACCAATAAACTTTAATATTTTTGCTTGCAAGTTTATTTGCGATTAGATCGGAGTACCTAGTTAAATTCAAGTAGACATTGTACCTAATAAGCATTTTAGATACAATGTTCATTAAATTAAATAAAATTTACCATTCACTAATTTTTTTTTTATTTTAGATAAAATTAACATTTACATGAGCAGGGAACAAAAACAACTGCATGCAGAAATAAAACAAGTAATGAATGATGGAGGTACAAAATGTTTAAAAAAAGTCGTGAGAAAAAATGAAGAGGCTACAAGAAAAAATGAAAATTCCGGAGATATTTTAACAAAAGTAACGATTCCTAGATCCGGTAGCTTTTTAAATGCTGGAGGATTAACTAAATACAAAAACAAGAATACAAGGTATGTGTGTTAAAAATGTTACAAATATGTTTAAACAATGTGAAAAAATACAAATACCTAAATAATTGCTTAAGGTTAACTGTCGTTATATATGTTCATTCATAGGTAAAGGTTTAACATTTTTCGTTGCATTAATCTTCTTCTCCTTGTTAGAGATCTAGATGATCTGTTGATTCCGGACTTGCCTGTGTATTATTTCCTTAGATGTGAACTGCCAGCCGTCTTTCCATCTCTTTTATGGTCTTCAAGGTGGACGGATCCCCGCTGGTTTTCCCTCTAGTACAATGCGTGGTAGTCTATCGTCGGTCATCCTTTTTACGTGGTTATATCATTCTCTTTTCCTCTGGATCTCCCATCTCACCACATCCTGTACTTCGCATTGTGCTCCAATGTCAGTATTTCTTACATGATCTCTATTGTTCTCAATACTGACATTTCGTCGACTCGTAGCATCCTTTTGGTCCTGTTGGTATCCTCTTTCGTTTTTATTCGATATGTCATTATTGGCCTGACTCATGTCTTATATATTTTGATCTTACTCTCCTTTCGCATGTAAGGATTAGCTCATACAGTTTCCCTTAGACATCCTGATATTATGACTGATTTGTTAATTTGATTTCTCAGGTCCTTTACCGGGTCGTGAGCGCTGGACATATCTATGCCCAGAGATCTAAATTGCATGACCTGCTCTCTGGGTTTATTATCCATTACCAGCATGCATCTCATTGATTCTTTAGCGATGGTCATGGTTTTTGTTTTACCTATGATATGTCCATATTGAGTGGCTGACTGATCTGGTAGAACTTAAATAACTGTCTTTGTAGCTCATTCTCACTTTCTGCGAATATTGCAGTGTCGTCGGCGTAGCAGACCATGCTGATTGTTTATTATGTATCCCGAGTTCAGGGATGTTACTCTATGATTTTGTCAATCAGGAGGTAAAATAAAAATGCTATCTCCCTGTTTCATTCCTCCTGGAGTGAGGATGCTAGATTTTCTCTAGCTTTATTTTGCGTTCTGTTATTAGTTGTATACCGTTGTTACATGTTAGCAGGGGCTTCTTTTTAATTTAGGATTTTCATGACTTCTTCCAGGCGGACTTTGTCAAATACCTTAGTAAGGTCGACGAAGCAAATAAATTCTGGTCTATTGCTTTTTCCTTTATTTGCTTGGTAATAAATATGGCATAGGTTGTCGATCTAATCTTTTTGAATCCTTGTTGTTCCTCCTTGGTTTTTATTTGCTCCTCTAGTTTGTCCTTGAGCAACCCTGTAAACAACTTCATTGTTGAGGATGGTAGAGTTATTCCTCTGTAGTTTTCAGGCTTTGTTTTTTGCCCTTTTTCCGCAGTGCTCAAGATTTTGTTAAACAGTGTTGTCAGTCTTGCTGCAAGCCCTAGACCATTGTTGTATTAATAAGTCTTTTAAATTATGGGGTACATGTTTATCACATTTTCAGTCATTAACAAAAGTAATAGCCAAAATAAAATACTACTTATACTTATACTAATAAATATATAATAATAATTTTTATATCTAAAAATGTTTTTTTTTTCTTAAACAAATTTTAGCTAGATAAGTTAAATAAAGTGTTATTGGCAATATCTGTGCTCTATTTCAAATCCTTCCAGCACTAAACTTATGCTCGGCATTTTATAGACCTGAGCACGTTAATCTATTAAAGGGGGAGAAATTTCAAACAAGCTTTCTTTAATCGCATTCAGTAGATGTTTCGGAGGTAGGGGCTTTCGAGAGTGCGACTGATTCTCGATTTTGGTCGAAATCTTACACCAATCTATCTTTAAGCAAGACAGCCAGTTTTGGTAATAATGGTACCTTACGAGATAGGTACTCATATTCTATTCCTCGCAGTTTCTAAAGTAGGGAATATGAGTTATGGTTACACCTTTTTTCCATATAAATTGTTTGTTACTTAATTCGAAGGTTCAAAATAAAATAAAAATTTCAATTAAACGTTAGTTCTAGAAATAACAACAAATACAGTTTACCAATACAAATGTAACTAAACAAACAAAATAATTTACATTTATTTTAATATTCTTTTCTTCTTAATTAACTTTTATTTATTTGTTCACGCATACTTAGGTCCACCTATATTTTTTACGAAAATAATGTTTAGTACATGCTTTAGTAAATTTAACACATTTAAGTATTTTATTTATTTGCAATTATTTACTCACTACAGGTACATAATCCGTGCTGCTTTTTACACCAATTTAAACGATTTTGTCTTTTTGAGATGTTAAGCAGTTTAAAGCCTAAGGAAATAACTATCGCTCACAGACAATTTTTTATGATATGTTGTTTTGTTGATACATCATTAGAGCTTGATTTAATATCTTTTTACGTTAAAAGTTTATTTTTAGCAAACAGTTACAATTTTTAATTGATTTAGTTCATCCATCTTCAAACTCCGATATTTTTTTAATGCACAGAAATGGTTTTCTTAATGTAAAAATAACTAAATTTTATTTAAATTTCAACAGCTTTTGTATTTAATTAAAATTTTTCATGGCAATGTAAAACATAAATGACATGAACGACAAGGTTCAGTTACTTTATCAAATACAAGTTTGTTTATTTTATTAACATGGGTAAACTACCTAACTAATTACTTTTGCAACAAAAATTTTCTTTATATGTCTCATTAATTGACTTCCTATTTAGATGCAAAACTATTCGAGCGGAAATTCGTGATAAATTAATAACATTTACCTGTGCAATTATAAACAAGACTTTTGTTATTAGTAGATATACTGTGGATAGCGGGTTTAGGACGAAAGAAAACAAACTTCTCGCTCTTCTTAAATCGCCGACGTTTTGATCTTTATTTTGAATCTTTCTCAAGGCTTTTTAATTCGTGGTAGTTTTAAGTCTATGGTACTGTAAAATTTATAATATCGTATCCATCACAGTTTTGGGGCAAACGTGTTTACAATTAACAATAAGCAAATAGATTAATCTTCTTCTTCTTCTTAGCGTGCCTTATCCGTCGCGAAAGTTGGCTATTAACATGGCAATTTTAATTTTATTGACGACATTTCTAGATGGATGTAAGTCCAAACTACTGTCGTAAATGGTATAGCCATATGTGTCTTCTCCTTCCTGGTCTTTTACTGTTGATCCTTCCTTGAACCATTAACTGAAGTAGACGATATTTTTGATGTCTCATTATGTACCCGAGGTATTTAAGTTTGCTCTTTTTAACTGTGAGTGTAATTTTTCTTTCTTTCCCAATTCGCTGCAGCACCTCTTTATTGGTTATGTGGTCAGTCCACAAAATTCTGAGGATATGGCGGTATATCCACATATCAAAGGCGTTTAATTTTTTCATTATGGCTTTCGTCGTTGTCCATGCTTCTGCTAAGTATAGCCGAATTAAGAACACATAGCACTTTGCTAACCTTATTTTTAGGGGCAGAGATAGATCCTTGCTTGAGAATATACTTTTCATGTTATTGAACGATGCTCGAGCTCTTTCAATTCTTGATCGGATTTCGGTGGCCCAGTCCCATCTTGCATTGATCAACGTACCAAGGTACTTGTATGACCCCACACGTTCGATCATCTGGTTGTTTAGTGTAATGCGCTCATTGTGTGTCTGATTTTTGCTAATTACCATCCACTTTGTTTTTGATATATTTAGGCTAAGACCGTAATCTTTACTCACTTTCTGTATTCTTTTCATGACGCGTTGAAGTTCGTCTATGTTGTTGGCTAGTATGACTGTATCATCAGCATATCGCACATTGTTAATCCACTCTCCGTTTATCTGTATACCCTTTGTTGCCTCTTCCAACGCTTTTTCAAATATGTTTTCCGAGTATATATTAAAAAGGGGTGGAGTCAGGATGCAGCCCTGCCTTACTTCCTTTTTTATTTCTATGTTATTATATTGATACGATTTTTAGTTCTATCTTGGGTTCGGCCATTAAAACTCTCGATCCAATAACAAAACAATGTTTATTTCAATACAATAACTTTTATTTTTATTAACAACTTAAGTATTCACTTAGCAATACAACTTTTACAACTCTATATAACTATTTACATTTAATAATTCGTAAACACATAAGCTAATACTGTTTTTGTTATGATCGTTTCCCCCTTTATATATCTCCGATATCACATTTCCAGATCTTTCTACCTGTTTCTCCATTATTCGACGCGGTTCCCCCTTTTTTTATATATCTTAACGAATAACCACGAGAATGGTCCGGTTATCTCTCGAATTTCTATGCTCATTAAATATGCACCCCTGGTTCGGTTGTAGCCGCCAGAGACGGATTCAGTAATTTCGTAACAATATGTTAGATTAATCACATAACAATATCAATACGAATAATTTCTCTTCCTTCAACAATAGTAAAATCACATAAAGACAGCACAAACAAACTTAATTCAAGTTAAAAGACTAGTTATATTTATTTCATTGGTTGGGCAAAAAGACAGTGAACTAAAGTTTTAAGTTTTTAAAAATAAAATTATACTTATTAACGAGAGGTTTTCTTAAAAAATGTTGCGATCAAAGATGTTTTCGGTGGCCGCCTCGGCAAAAAATATTATTGCAACACGCATATTTTAATTTGTGTATTGCAGTAAAAATAGTAGAGGGCAGGGCAGACAGACATTGGGAGGATATTTTTTTTCTCGAGTTGGGTGCAAAAAGCAGTAGTTTTGACCTTTTAATACTCTTATTAAAAGAAAATTTTTATTTTGTCAATGGCTGATAGTGTAGTGGATGCATGAATCAGGTCTTTTCTTTAAGAAACATGGTCGAAAAATTCTTGGTTAAAAGGTTTACTGCGCTTTCGTAAACTTAGAAAGGGACTATAATAGAGTGGTGAGCATTAAATTGTGGTCGACATTGTCTATGTATGGGGTAAGCGGTAGTTTGATACGAGCGCTGAAATCTCTTTACGAGTATTTCAGTGCTTATATTAGGATATACGTAGCTTTAACGAACTGGTTTAACATCTAAAAAGGTGTTAGACAGAGATGTGTGACTTTGCAATGGCTGTTTCACTTATTGTTAAAAATATTTGGAAAAAAGTGCCTCTGGATTAAGAACAAATAATTTGATCGCTAATGATCAGGTCATATTATCATAATTTGAGGAGTTGCAGACGACGGTTAATATTATGCATGATGCCCTTTAAACCAAAGGTGTGAAAGTGGATGTAAGCAAGACGAAAGTAAAGAAAGCATAAAAAATTGCGGGGTGCTGATTAAAGGTAAAAGAGTGGAACAAGTGAATGAGTTTGTATACTTGGGTTTAAAATTTACGAGAGACTGAAAATATGACTGTGATATTTAGCAAGGGGTGTTAATGTTGGCAGAACCACAAAAGGGCACGACTGGCTGTGCATAGAGGAGTGCTGGTCTCTACACTTATGTATGGTAGTGAATGTTGAGTTTAACAATATTAGCATAGATGCCAGACCAACCTTCATTCAATGGATTACTTGAAAAGTTGGGATATCATTAAAATTTCTTTTATAATGACATTGTGGCTTCCGTTTTGTAGCTTCAATATTAAAGTCTACATAAACGCTTCTATGGTCGGATATGGTATTGTCAAGAATGCAGATAATACAGTTATTAGTAAATTTGTAAGAACATTATCAATGGTAGATTGTAGGGTGGTCGTGAAGGCTATGCAGCTTCTCAAGCACCTCGATCTATCAGATCTTTTGTGCATATTATCAATGATAGTTATACGGTTGAGTGTGACTCTGGTTGGCCATCTGACTTAATTATTATCAATTTTAAATAGTGCTCAATTTTTTGGAAGTCAATATTTGATATTTTTGCATCGGTGTTAAAGTCGCCGCAGATCATAATCCGAATATTTGGTTTGTATAAATAATTCGGTACATCCTCAACTACTTGCGTTGTTTTGTTTATGTATTTATAAACTAAGTCCAACATTTTTAAACTTATTTTATTGCAATGAAACTACCAAGAAATTTATAATTTCTATTTTTGTTTAAAAAACAATATCTGCAATCGTAAAGACATAAATAAAGGTTATAACAATTTTGTACATACTTAACATTATCTTTGTTTCAGAAGTAATGAACAAGGCAATGGAGGTTCCCCGTTAGGCTTTAAAGAAATATTTAATGAACTATCACTTCAAGAGGGTCTCCACTCTCTGGACGATATCTTAAGTGTCATTATAGATCCCGAAGGAATGTCATTTAATGATCTCAAACCAATTTATAAGGAATTTCTTCTTAAATTATCTGTTACTCTCACTAAAGATGAACTTTATCAAAGATCAAAGTCCATAATGAAAAGACAAAAGAAAAAATTAATTAAAAAAATACCTCAACAGAAACATAGGTTAAGTGTTGGAGGAAAGTTTAAAAGATTAAAACATATTTTTCAGAAGAATCTCAAAATGACTATTAAAAAGAAACTAAAACAGGTAGTTATTTTGATTAAACAAACAAAAATTATTGAAATTATTATTTGTGAATTTTATGTAAAAAAATAAGGTTTTATGAAATACAATTTTTCTTGTGATTGTAGAGCAACTTAAACCCCGATGAACTAATTGACGTGCCAGCTCAAATAGATTCAAAACTTCCAGAAAGTTCAATCTCAACTTCTTCTTACGATACCAAGCAGTTTAGACCTAAAGAAGATATAACTTCTAACAGAAAACAAAGTTATAGGAAGAAAACAAGAAGAGATCGAGCAAGTACAAGTGAAGAAAGTGATTTTTTTTCATTAAAAAAAAGTAGGACAAAGTCCCATGGCTTCACTTTATTACATAACCAAAATAGAAATTCTTCGTCTGGCTATGTGTCATGTTCTGAATGTTCATACGATTCTGATACCTGTACTTGCGTGTCAGCTGATAAGTGTTATTGTAGCTTGGGCCAAAAAAGCACTCCAAAAAAATTAAGGTAGGTAAATTAAATATGTAAAAACGTTTAAGTCTGTAATATTAACACAACAATGACCGTACCAGTTGAGAAGCATCTAGATGCATACAAACATATAGTCACGCCTTTTTCCCGTAGGGGTAGGCAGAGACCACTTCCTTCCACTTGCTACGGTTCTTACACAAATCTTTTGCTTCCTCTACTTTCATCAGTGTTCTCATACATGCTTGTCGGTTGGTGGTGCTCTTGACCTGGCCTTTCTTCAAAACAATAATTATCTGATCGAGATATGTTTGCCGAGGTCGACCTCTGCCGACTTGTCCATTCACACTCGTCTTATAAATTTGTTTCGTCAATCTCCCTTTTCCATCCTTTTTACGTGTCCAAACCATCTAAGCATTTCTTTATCTATCGTTGTAATTACATCTTCTTTTACACCATAGCGTTCTCTTATCTCACTATACTTCTCAGATTACTCATCTTCACTGCACAGCCAGACGTGTCTTTTTTGACACTTTCTGGGTGTTCATAAAGCTATGTAGTGCTCCAATAATTTGTTTTCCTGCCAACATCCTTCGCTCAATGTCACTGCCATACTTTCCATCTCTCGTAAACTTTGAACCCAAGCATACAAACTCATTTACTTGTTTCACTCTTTCTCCCTTAATCAGAAATTTACAGTTTGTCATGTTTTCTTCTCTTTCAAAAACCATTACTTTTGTTTTGCTTAAATTTATTTTTATTCCTTTGATTTTCGGGGCATCATGCATAACATTAGCCATCGCTTGCAACACCTCTTCATATGACTTGATCATTGGCATTTATCGATTAAATCATTCATTTTCATACGCACTCTCTTTCAAATCTTTTAAACAATCGTCTGTGTATAAGTTCAACAGCCATGGCAAAGCCACACGTTCCTGTCTCACACCTTTTTTAATGTTAAACCAGTCCGTGTAGCTTCGTTTATCCTGACATCTAGATCTACTCAGTATAAATATGCATAACGGTCTAAACCACTTAGGCCTCAGCTAGTATAGAGACCATAGAAGAGAGCACCTTAAGGGCTATATTTCACCGAGACACCTTAGTAGCGCAACCAGTCGCCGACACCAACAAAATGTATACAACTGTGTAAGCTTTATCTCCACTGGTGTCAGTTTGGTTGCGCAACCAATTGAGTTACCAATAGAGATACTCTATAAAGCTATATACATTTTATTCGTGTCGGCGACTGGTTCTGTTAACACTGGTGTCTCGGTTAAATATAGCCCTAAGACGGGGTATTGGGGTGTCCCGATCACCAACTTAATATTTATAAGACTGTCGTCTTGTGAGGTGCTTAAATTTTCCGGTCAACAGCTCCATAAAAAAAATACTTAACTTTTGGGTTTTTTTACAGAAACTTAATGTACTTCACCCAGAGTACCGGGTATTTTACGCTGATAGCTAATAAAATTAATATGCCAGCATAATTTTGTTTTAGACTTATTAACAAAAACATTTTACTTGTTATTTAATAAGAATAGTGCAAGTATTGGTATAATTAATAAATAAACATAATCTTACATAATACCCATAATACAGACTATAATCCGGGTAAAAATAATGCTCAAAATATTATTTCAATTTTCAAAAATTCCAAAAATTATTTTGGGGCTTTAAGCTAAAAAAATTTGTTGGTATTAACTTTACTATGTTTTAGGGTGTGTTGTGAAACACAGCTCAAAAAAAGTTCCTAAAGCAAAAGTCATAATATTTTCGTCTTTCTTTGCTTCATGTAACAGAATCTTTTTAATCGTTAGTAGCCTTTATGATTGTTCGAATTTATTCACAGTTTTTTTAAACCATTTAGATTACTTTTCTTTTAGAAATTTCCATAATCTTCGTCTATTTCCTAATAATTTATTTTTTTCCATTTTGGTTGAATCTCCCAAACCAAACTATTCTTATTGTTTGTAAAGTTTAAAAAACAGACTTCTTGTTTTTTTTTTGATGATACATGCTGCCCCAGAACGTGCAATAAAGCAGAACGTTGTCATCTTTCACACCAAGCTCATTTAGCTATTACACTTGAACCTCTACCTATGGATCGAGAGCCAGCCGTACAAATTCCTACCTGATCGAGTTACCGGAAATAAGCAATTTTTAGATAAAGTAGGCAATTTATAGGTAAAGTAGACAATTAGTGATCCTTAAATAAGTTAGGTGGATGACGGACGAGATGATTTTACTAATGTATGAACGACGAAAATACAGAAATTGCACTGATCTAAGGGAATACAAAAACATTCATAATCTAACAAGAACGATGATTATGAGAGCAAAGAATGATTGGTTAAAAAATGACTGTGAAGAGATCAAAATCTGCAAATGTTACATGACAATTTCAACCTACATAAAAAGGTGAAAGAAACAGCTGGAATATACCGGAAGAAGGCTTTCTCCATGACAAAAATGACCACAACGAAATCGCCAGTAATGTCGAAGACCAAAAAATCATCTGGAAAACTATAATAGAAACTTATTTTCAGAAGCACCAACAAAAAACGAAAGCACAGAAGAGGATATGACAGGACCTTCAATATGAAAATCTGAAATCAAAAAAGCCATCCACAATCTCAAGAATAATAAAGCACCAGGACCTGATGAGATTCCGGCAGAATTAATTAAACTCCTAGACGACGAAGGCATTGCAGTTCTTCAGAAACTCCTTAACAAAATATATGAAACTGGCCAGTATCCTGCCCAGTGGCTTCTATTAACTTTTATACCCTTACCAAAAAAAAAATGCAAGGAAATGTGATGAGCATAGGCTTATCAGCCTCATGAGTCACACCCTAAAACTATTCCTAAAGATCATACACCAGAGAATATTTAGAAAATGCCAACAAACCATCAGTGACTCACAGTTTGGGTTTAGACAAGGTATGGACACGAGAGAAGCCTTGGTTGCAACGCAAGTACTTGTGCAAAACTGTAACGACCAGAGAACAAATGTAATAATGTGCTTCATATACTTTGAGAAGGCCTTTGACAGGGTACAACAACAAAAATTGTTGCAAATTCTAAAGCGGATGGATATTGACCAAAACGATATCCGTTGTATTGCAAATCTATATCTGAACTAAAAAGCCCAAATTAAGATTGATGGTGAGACAACTAACACAGTTAAAATTCGTAAAGAAGTCCGCCAAGGATGTGTTCTCTCACGCTTGTTGTTTAATCTGTATTCCGAACAGAAAGCACTTGAGGATGTTGAGATGGGCATTAAAGTTAACGGAGTGTGTATTATTAACATCCGATATGGGGACGATACCGTTCTAATCTCTAATAACATGCATGATTTTTAACACCTAGTCAATATAATAGGAGAACACTGTAAAAAAATCTGCCTTGAAATAAACACAAAACAAAATACATGATAGTGACCCGTAAACCTAACACTTTCAGAAACTCCAGTCCATACACGGAGGCGAGCCAATTGAGCTTGTAAACAAGTTCAAATATCTCGGAACATGGCTAAATGCAGACTGGACATCCTATTTAGACATAAAATGTTACAAAGAACAAGCTTGAAATGCGTTTGTAAAATTTAAGAGCGTTCTCACAAACACAGGCTCTGAATTGAACCTCAGAGTGAGAATTATTAAGTGTTACATCTGGTCAGTACTTTTATATGGAATGGAGGGATGAACCTTGAAAGCGACCACAATGAACAAACTAGAAGCCTTTGAAATGTGGATATACCGCAGAGTACTTAAGATTCCATGGACGGCACGAGAAA
This sequence comes from Agelastica alni, assembly GCA_950111635.1. Taxonomy (NCBI): domain Eukaryota; kingdom Metazoa; phylum Arthropoda; class Insecta; order Coleoptera; family Chrysomelidae; genus Agelastica; species Agelastica alni. The sequence continues at coordinate 28,751,711 of OX467718.1, read as the reverse complement.
CAAATGAGAACGTTCTTAGTAGGATGAAGAAAGACAGAGAACATGGTTACGCAATGTAAGACAATGAACCCGACTGAGAACAAAAGATGACCTAATACATACATTAAGAGACCGAAATAAAATGGAAAATGTGGTCGCAACGCAAACATTCAGTAATGGGTACGCATGAGAAGAAGAAGAAAAAGAAAATAAGTTAATCTGCCGAAGCGCAGCCTAGAACTTTCTCTTCAATGAATTTTTTTTAACGATCTTTCGGCCTACAAAATATCTTAAGTAGTTACCAATCTAATTAATTAATAACATGTTTTAAATATATAGATGTAATTTAAGTTATAAATAACCATAAATAAATTACCTTTGTTTACAACTCGCTTTATATTTTATTTATAAAACAACGAATGATTATTTTTTAGGTGTGAAAACGATGAAGTTTGTAGACGTAACATAGATGCTTCCATAGTATTCTGCGAATGTGATACAGACTCCTGTGCAGATAGCAACAAATGTTACTGCCCTAATGGTGCGTACAATTCCTTCCTAATAGGTTCCCTACAACCAAAAGGCTTTACACAAGACTTTGATCATCACAGGCACAAGAAATTGTGCAAAAAAAGTTCGAACACGAAGAGTACAAAAAGTTTAGAGTATATACTAAATCCTCCAGAAAAATACTATGAAAAATTAAAGAGTCGAAATAAATTTGGTACTCAAAACTCAAATTCAATTTTAGAAAAAGGCATTTCCAGAAATGATTACGAACAATTTTCTTTGTTAAATGCAGCATTTTCAAATTTGAACAGTAAGATGTTGTATGGAAATGGGATTGCGCCTTGCAGACCAGTAAGCGTAAAGAGCTATAGCTCCAATAAAAGTCAAAAAACAGGTTCGTAAGTTTTTCTTAAGTTTAATTATTACAAATTAATAAAAATCGTACTAAGCCAAAAAATTTAATTGGGTTTTTTAATTAAAACAAAAATAAACCTTAGTTATTTACTATGACAACAAAAATTAAAATTACTTTCTTCAAAAATAGTTTTGGTACAAAAACCCTTAATAATTTAGGTAACAATAAACAAAGGTTTAAATTGGATACGTATAGGATAATATTCTTTTTTCTCTACTTTTTACCATACGACCAATTTAGTATTCAAACATTTCATATACCATTGAATAAAAACCATTTTCTGGATACTCCTTCTTGCAATAATCCCAATTATCTTATTTATATATTCTTGTTAGCCGATACGTAAAGAAGATTCATAGATTTCAGCTTAAGTACTGAGGAAAATCATCTGATTGGTAAGGATCTTTAAATTATCTGAACAACATTTATCGAAAAAGAGTTTACCTATCAAAATATTCTTTTACAAAATAGTGGTCCAAAGGACCTATCTATACGGAGATATCCACCTTTGTTACAACCGAGTCACTCTGGATATACTTCTCAGTATACCACCTTTGTTAACCTTGGAGAAATGCTAAGAGAAAAAGACTAATTGCTAAAGCCAACCATTCACATTAGATTTCGGAATAGCGTCTGATCGTGAATGGGGATGAAATACTACAAAAGACAAATACATTTTTTAGTATGAAAAATCTAATATAACGTAACTCCAACCATATACACATTTTAACTGTGTAGCTTCTAACCTCGGATATTCATAATTAGACTAGTTATTTATACCTTAAGTCTTTGTTTTATCAAAAATTTGTTGAAATTATAATATTTTTACCATTTACAGTTTGTATTCTTTACAAACAATTCAAGATTTTTGATCCATTTTTTCGTAGTAGTCCTTAATAAAATCATTTACACTTTCAATGTGACATATAATGAGTATTTTTTTTTTCTCAGAAAATAGTTATATTAAGGTCACAAAACGAAATGCAGTCATAATTACGTTTTACAAGAGTAAAACTTTATACTCTCTTAAGTAACCTGCCTTATCTGGTAGCATACATTATACCTGCCTTGTCAGGTAAAATGACATTATGGTTGAATACATGAAAAATGTCAAAAATATTACTTTGCTTACTAATAAATAATTTATGTATGGTAGTCAAAAAAGCCTTGTATGTAACATCGCAGGAAAATGTCTTTACCGAACTTGTTCAGTTTTTTGCCTTAAAATTAAGTTATTTATTTGACAACACAACACATAAGTTTAATGGCAATCAACAATTAATTTTTTTAAAGGAAATAAATAATAAAAATTAGACTTTTTATTTTGATAAAGTAAAAGTCGAAGAAATAACTTACTTGCTTTTTAAACCAGTGAAAACTCCATCCAGCATAGCTTGTCTGGCAGATGACACACCATAATCCACCCAAATTTTAGAATTGGTATGACCTGGATCGGTTCTCATTTTTTTTTTAATGAAAAAAGTCGCAAAAAGGGTAAACCTGTCGTGTGGGCCGCAGACGGCTCGCACTGCGACTATTAGAAGGGGAAGGGAATATAGAAAGGAAATGATTGTGGTCCCGCTTTTTGAAAAGTTGCAGGTCATAGTTCTCTGAAAAAACTGATTTTGGAAGCTTGTTCCATTCTGTAGCAGCCCTGTAAAAGAAGGATTGTTGATGGAGATTGGTCCTTGTAGTGTCAATATTGAGAGTAAATGGGTGAGACAGATCAGCGTGCCGAGTTCTTCGGCCGAATGTTGCCAATAGTTGTACAAGAGTTTTTATTTATTTGAAGGGTATCTATGTGAGTTGAGCTGTTTATTAAGCGAATGACTCTTTTCTGAATGGAATCTAGAAGACGAAGAGAATGCTTTGGTGCTTAACCCCAAATGTTCGAGCAATACTCCAGTAGAGGTCGGATTTGAGCCTTGTACGTCGTCAACAGTTGATCAGGAGCAAAAACTTTTTAGCTTTCCACAGAAAACCTAGCCTCTGGCTTGCTGACTTTGCGATCTTAGCAACATGGTCATGTCAAGACATATTATTGGACACCGTGACTCCCAAAATCGAGATAGAGGGACTTGATTCAAGGGTATTTCCGGACATTGTGATGGAATGATTTGAGTAATTCACTTTCTTGGAAAACGTGGCGCTTTGTGTTTTCTGTGCGTTGAACTGAACAAGATTGTTAGTTTCCCACTCGACGATTGCTTCAAGATCTTTATTGATGGAATTAACCTGCCTGAGTCTATTTGTATCATTCACCGAAAGTGATCGATAGGATGTGAAAGTTGAGACAAGTGTGCTATCGTCTGCGAAACTGTAAATGGGGTTCGTGGTGATTTTTAAGAGGTCGTTGATGTGTAAAAGAAATAAGGTGCGGGACAAGATTGAACCCTGGGGGACCCCGGCATTGGTTTTAAACGCATCAGAAAAAATACCGTCAACTGCCACATGTAAGGAGCGATCTTGCATGAAGCTCATGAGCCATTGGCGCAGTTTGGTTGGGAGACCGTAGGCAAATAATTTACTTAACAATGCCTGGTGCCAAACGCGGTCAAAGGCTTTAAATATATCCAAGGTTATTGCACGGGATTCACCAAACTTCTCAATAGTGTTGGTCCAGAGCTGAGTGACATAAGCCAGCAAATCTCCAGTAGATCATAGTTATCGAAATCCATATTGTCTGTCATGGATTATCTCAAATTTCTCCAAATATTTGATGAGTTCTATGTTAATCGCTTTTTCTATAACTTTGGATATGACTGAGGGCAATGCAATAGAGCAATAATTTGCAGGAATAGTCTTCTTTCTTTTTTTTCGGAATTGGTTGAACTTTAGCGTCTTTCCACATGGACGAAAATACTTCTTTGCTGTATGATAACATAAAGAGTCTACAGAGAACTGGGGTGAGCTCTTGAGCACAGGTCCTCAGGACAATTGTCGGAATTCCATCCGGTCCTACTGCCTTATTAGAGTCAAGATTTCGTAGGATTTTTCTTATAGTGCGATGCCGGATGCGACCTCAGGCATTAATGCATTAATTCTAGGTATCGTTGGGAGGTTAAGTTAGAGCTGAACATTCCGGCCAACAGATTCGCTTTTTCTTTGGAAGATACGGCTATCGTGCCGTCAGACCTCTCAAGTGGTGGTAAAGAAGAAGTTGTGAAATTCTTATTTATAGCCTTAGCCAAAGACCAGAAGTTCTTTGATCCAGGAGGGGCATTGACAATCTTGTTGCATATTCTCGTGTCGTATGATTCTTTGGCAAGATCGATCGTTCTTTTGCAGGCGTTCCTCGAGTGGACAAAATTTTCTCGGTTGGCAATTGTCGGGACTTCGCACCAGATTCGATGTGCTTGATTTTTATTGAACCAGGGTTTGGGGTTAAAGATCCGTCTTGTACCATGAGGAATGTATGAGTCCATACCTAGCCTCATGATTTCGGTTACAGATTCTGCACATGTTGATGGGTCTTGTGAGCGAAAGCAGACATCTTTACATGGAAATGATAGGTAAAAGTCCCTTAGTTTATTTCATTTGGCTGATCTATAATGCCAGACAATAGAGGAGGCGTGATTTTGGGTGGGGTTGTTTGTTGGGACGTGACTGAGATGAGTTTTTGATCAGATTTACCAAGTGGAGCGGTTATAGAGACTTGGTACTGGTCGGGATGTGTCGTGAGGAAGAGATCAAGAATGTTTGTTTGGTGATTGGGGTTATCGGGTATACGGGTAGATTCTTTTACTAGCTGGGTCACGTTGTGGCTTATCGCAAAGTTCTCAGCTTCCAGACCGGCGTTGTCGATGCGGTTGGATCTCAGCCAGTTCGCGTTGTGAACATTGAAATCACCCAAAAATATAATTTCTGTGTTAGGGACGTTAGTGTCGGAAAGATGTTGAAAGAGGTTGACGTAAGGAGGGTTCGTAGGAGAAAAATACAGGCAACAGAGAAATTTTGTTGATTTTTGTAACGTTAACTTGAACAACATGACCTCTAGGCCGTCCTTTGGTTCTAAGTTCTTCTGTCTACAACAGGAAATATCGCTGCGAGTGTAAACACAGAGGCCGGTCTTAAATTTGAATCTCGTTTCGAGTTCGAAACCAGGACACAAAAGATGCGTATTGTTGGAGAAGGGTTTAATTTGTGTCTCTGTCAGAGCCAGTAAATGAGGTCTGTTAGTTTGCAGGTGGTGGTGTACTGAATTAATGTTAGAGTTTAGGCCTCGAATATTACAGAAATCAATTCTAAAGTTGCTTTTTATACAGCAACCGCAGTTGGAACATGTATTTTTGTTGGACTTTTTATGATTTTTTTTAATGATTTGATTTAAAAAAGAAAAATATATATATAAAAAAAATAAGAGAAAGAAGAAAGAAAAAAGAAAAATAAAAAAATAACAATGGGGAGCATAGCTTCTACAGAAATTTCTATATCCAGGACGGTCAGTTGACCTCGATGGACTGTGGCTTCGGCAATGCTCCCCGAATACACGAGCTCGGATCCCCTCTAGTCACGAACTGGAAGAACAGGAGTATCGGGATTATACACCAATTGATGTGGCAGCCTCCCAGAGCGTTATAAATGGGCTGGGGCCACTGTACTATTTGGACGCCAGCCTGCGGAACTGTTTCAATGCTGTACCCTCAGCCCCAAAGAGGCCTGACTGATGCCTGGATGCTTCCATTCGAAAATAAACCAGAACACATTTCACCCGAGATACCGGAAACTCTGACCAAGTGCCGAAACATGACTAGTCATTTCACGGCACCTATAATCAGAGCGGTGGTGTTTCACCGGGCGATGGAGGGTGAACCATCTACTACCTTTTATTTTTTTAAATAACTCCTTCGCCACAAGACTATTTATTTATTTTATTTATTATTTCTATCAGACAGTAAACTATTTGGTCCTCTAGACTGAAACTTGAAATAAAGTTTTTTTAATAATTTATAAAAGGTTGTTTTTTTTTAAAAATTCGGCAGATCTGGATCCTAGTTGTTTTTTTTTAACACTTTATCAATCGTAGGAAATTCATTTTTATAGAAAAATTAGTGCACTATTTTCCTAATAGCGCTTCTGTTAAATTCATCAACAGTGTCTATAAATTATTTTAACTGCAGTTTTCTTTTTGGAGAAGAAAATAAGTGATTTGCCTTGTATTCATTTACTGCACTAAATATGGTTCTAGAACAAACTCCCGTTTTAGCACCTACCTTTTCTTTAATTTCCCTTAGCATCATCTTAGGATTTTCGAGCAATTCAAACTTGTAAACATTTAATACCATCTCTTTTGTTCAAATATCAAGATGTCCTTTCTTTGGTCTCTTTTTAGGGGAACTAAAACAGACAACCCCAGATTTATCCACCGTGAGAGTTAAAGATATATTTTTTATTTAAATTAACTAACAAAATAGAATTGGAAACAAGAAAATACTTATCTGATTATAAATTTTCACAAAAATTAACACGCACGACAATTGTTTTGCTTAACATAAGCTTCTTTAAATGCTTAAAGCGAAGTCTACCACACTTGGTATGGTGAATAGTGGGTGGGCTTTGTTGGACCTAGTGCAGCATGTTCAGGTCTGTTATCAATGTACCTAGTTTTCTAGTTGTCTTTTTTTTCGGTTTTCTACTTGACTGTTCTACAGGCGGGATTTAGAGTTAAAGTCCCCAATTAATATGTTTTGTCCATTTTCTGGAAGCAGGAGGTAATAAAGGGCATCGTTTGATTTTGGGTAAACTGAAGTTATTTGACTTCTCCATAAGTTGTTCTCACCGCTATTGAGGTTGCATCTGGGTTTAACACTGGGTAGTGGTTAATGTTTTTCTTTACGAAGATGGATGTGCCTCATAATGCTCTTCTGAGATTAATTCTGTATATCACGTACCCTGGAGGTCCAATGTTGATAGTATTGTCAACCTTGGTTTTATAAAGAGCTTTAATGTCCAGGTCTTCTCTTTTAATGAGTGTGTTGGTTTGGAACGTAGCCTCCGAAGTTCCAGGAAGCTATCTACAAGAGGGATTGAATTTTGTTGGTGAGTAGGGTAGGCATAAGCGTGTTAAAGAAGGATGCCATTTGGGTCATTACCTCTGGAATACCATCATTAGCGTCATCATTTGAGCCGTGTTCATTGGCATGACTGCAAGTTGTGTTGGTGCTGGTCTTGGTCTTGGAGGCTGTTGCAGTGGGGTTGGTACACTTCTGGAGGCTTGACACTTCTTGTCTTAGAGGTATTAGGGTTGGGGCAGGTGTTGGCTTGGCTTGGCTTGGCTTGGCTTGGCTTGGCTTGGCTTGGCTTGGCTTGGCTTGGCTTGGCTTGGCTTGGCTTGGCTTGGCTTGGCTTGGCTTGGCTTGGCTTGGCTTGGCTTGGCTTGGCTTGGCTTGGCTTGGCTTGGCTTGGCTTGGCTTGGCTTGGCTTGGCTTGGCTTGGCTTGGCTTGGCTTGGCTTGGCTTGGCTTGGCTTGGCTTGGCTTTAGTTCGTCCGCTATTGATAGTTGTACTCACCCAATTCCGTTTTCCGATCGTCTTATGGGACTACGGTCAGCCGGATTTAGCGCACTTTTTAAGCGTGGTTTTTTCCACTGCTTGTTGCTGTTGCACTATTGTTGTAGTTTTTGCATTTTGGTTTTCTTTTTATTTTTAACAAATGTGTTTTAAAGAAACCAGTGGTTACCTTTTTTACACAATTTTGTCTCTTTTGGATGTTTTTTTGGCAATCTATTGTGTATCTCTGTTTGCGTGTGTTTAGTCACAACTGCCTTTCAAAAATGAATATACTTTATTAGACTAGCCCAAAATTCACAGAACCGAAATATTGACTTTTGTCTTTACAGATAAATGCAAGTTTTCGGTACTATAATATAAAGATTCAAGTACATCTGATTAACCAAAAATGATCTTGGTTTGTTAGTCTGCGAATCAGGTATGCTAATTAAAAGCTTATATTCTAGATCTACATCGTGTAGAGTCATTCGGACTAAATTATCCATTTTACAGGCCGCAGAAATACCAAAAATAAAGCTACCTAAAGAATGAATAAATGTGTAATCTAAATAGAAATTAAAACCTTCTAAATTACCTTAATCATTAAATTTTCTTTATCTGGAGCTTCCTGGATACATTTTTCGATTTCTTCCTTCGTTAAAATCTTAGATTTCTTTGCCCCATAACCTTGAGCTTGCCGTATTATTAAAGAACGAAGTTTTGAATATGTAGATATATCTACATTGTGTTTAATTGCAAGAGTTGACTTCAACATTGAATAATTGGCCCACAATGTTAAAGATTTTATCTTTAAACAAATGTCTAGAAAGTATGCCATTACATTTTCCGAGCGAGAACTCTTAGTTTTACTCTTGCGATAGTCCATAAAACGTTTATATGCTTATTCGTACTTTTCTCTTGATTACTTTGGCAATAATTATAATGAAGCCGTATTTACGGCCTTAACCAGCTCTGGAGGAGTCCCGGAAATGGAAAATGTGTCATTACTAATCATTTTACATTGTTTTGTTTTTGAAAACACCAGCAATTAAATTTATATGCGTCAAGTTTGACAATTCAACATTAATACGTTTCCATAGTAACGCAACCAATTTTATTACGAATTTCAAAGCACCATTTATTTATAAATAAAATTATTCACGATTTTTTTAAATTTAACTAATATTTGTCAAATTTTAAACGATTTTCGGAAAAATAGTTTGTTTAGCTCGTCGGAAAAGCCACATTCTTGGACTCTCTGTTGATAAGTATCGGATTGCGCCTCGACTTAGCAATCTTTACAGTCGTCCAGGAATGTTAGGCTTTTCCTACCCGGTAAACAATGTACTATTTATATTAATTATTTAAATTTTGACACTTTACGTTTTTGGGTAGCTAATTTAAAAGTAATAAAATAATTAAAACTTAAATTTCTATTTAACAGCAAATGTTGTACTATTATTATTAATACCATCCGTGTCCAAGAGTTTATTCAGGGTTGTACTTAAAATTTTAAACTTTTAAATTTTATTTTTGATACGAAAAACTAAGTGTTACATAGTTTGAGTCATAGTTAAACTAAACCATTTTTTTATTTTTCAGTTGGAAAAACTGTACAATCCACAGCAGTATCATCAGGTGGTTGTTCAGAAGCTCTTGCTGTTAAAAAATCCGCAGAAATAGCAGCTCTTTTCTCAGACATAAAACTTAGTCAAACCACTGACATAGCCCATTTAAATCCTAAAATGTTTGATTCTCCTTCTATAATTTCTTCAAAGAATTCATACAGCAAAATGTATCCACATTATAAGTACCAAAAACAATCTAAAGTGTCCCAAAACGGTGTTAATGGTAAATCATGCAACTATACCCAGCACCAAAAGAACCAGAGTGTTTTGTATTCATTGAAATCAGCTTCCAACGCTTCCAAAAGTACAAGTCCTGCGAGAAATGGCCAACATTCTTCTAAAAATGTAAAATCGAACATGTTCAGCGCGAAAAATGGATTGTACACGATACAAAGTCAGTCAGATGAATCTAGAAGGTCAAGTTCCTGTGAGGGTAGAAAATTAGATAATAGAGAATATTTTGATTTGAAACAGGAAGTGGTAAGAAATATGAAAAACTCTAGTAGTAATATTGAAAATTCTTTGGGATATTTACCGTAATTAAAATCGGACGTTTATTAATATTTAATTAGTTTTGTAGCTTTATCTTTGGCATTACTTATATAGTATTTGTACTCGTAAATAAATAAATTCATTTTTGAATTATTTAAAAAAAATGTTTTTTTACTTATAAAATTTAAACATATTTTTAAGAACTATGGCGTAACGTTGAGTTGAAATTATTAAACCTACATAACTTTTTTAAATAACAATACAAAAAGTTATATTTTATATTAAAATGCAAATATTTGCTAAAGAAATTAAGTAAAAATATTATTATTTTTTTAACGCAATTTGTATGAAATAGAAGAAGGAAAATTTGTGTTTAAAAATATCATTTAATTAATTATTGTAACAATAAAACCAATGTCTTTGAAAAATCTATGACCATGTCTATTTCTATGATGATAACATTAATAAGAACTCTTTGATCAGTCCAAAAGGAGTATTGCATATTGCGATGCATTACTTAAAAAAACTCATTAATGGGTTCCGTTGAAAATAATTGGTATAATTACACATTCGGTGTAATAATGCAGTTTCACTTGTTAGTTCGATTACAAAGCTTTGTGGTGTTTCTACCCAAAAAAGAGCCTTTACTGAGAAAAGAGTAATTATCATTCATATTATACATAATTCTACTTTTCTAAATAAATTGATACAAAAAAGTCAATTTGAAAGAAACTATGTCAAATTTAAAAAATGTAACTGGTAGTTCTAGACGTGACATTCTAGTACATTATACAGTGTGTACATAAAGTAACGGTACTTACGTATATTTTGATTTAAGTTTGGTTAACAAAAAAATTAAAAAAAAAAAATTTTTAAATAATTCACGCCATCTGCATAAGTCGATAAGAAGTATACAGGGTGCATCGTTACTAAAAAATAACATATTAACATAATTTTTTAAATGATACAACCTGTATATTTTTTTAGTTTTTCATATTAAATTACAAATACAACCATCAAAATTGAATGGGTTCCCTCAGAACCGCCGTTTCAACCTAACCTATCAAAACCGCATAATTCTACATCTAATAGTTCCAAAGTTACAGTAGTTTGAAACTAAAATAATATAAAATAATAAGTTACTTTAAAAATTTAGGTATGTTTACCGAACATAAAAGTATAATGATTCTTGTGATAAGGTAGCTTATTTATTTAATGATACGTATCCAAATTGCAACTAAATTACCAAAACTGCAGTTTGGAGGATTGTGAAACTTTTTGAACAAGTGCGTTCAACTAAAAATCGCCCCAAAACTAAGAGACCAAAGACCGTAGCTAATAATGAAAAATCCTTGAAAGGTATGCAAAGTTTTGTAGAAAATCCTTTTACATCAATTTGGAAAACTGCATTAGAACATAATGTTAGTGTGGGATCTGTCTGTAACATTATTAGGAAGAATAAGTTTTATCCTTATAAAGTAACGCTATTGCAAGAATTATCCGAAGATGATTATGACCACAGACTGGAATTATGTGAAACTATAAAGCAAAAGGTAGTTGCAGAACCTCATTTTACAAGTAAGATAGTCTTTTTCGATGAATCCACGTTTATGTTAAATAATACAGTTAATCGTCACAAACGTAGATATTAGAGTGATACTAATCCTAGATGGATGCGGAAACATACAGCACAAAGGCCTTTAAAAGTTAATATTTGGGTAGGTATTATCGTCACCACTGTTATTGGACCATTCATTGTAGAAGGCAATTTGAACAGACCAAAGTATTTAGTTTTGTTAATAAATCAAATAGTTCCTGCAATAAGAAATGCAGTTTACAGTTTACAATTTTAATGACATTTGCTCTCAGGAGGATAGTGCATTACCACCTATTAGTGTTGCTGTTTAAAATTACTAAAATAAAGTTTTCCACGACAGGTGGATTGGAAAAAGTGGCACAATTAAGTAACCAGCCAGATCTTCCGATTTATTGCCATAGACTAATTTCTCTAGGGATATCTAAAAAACATTTTGTAGAAGACTAAACCTAATAATCGGGATGAACTGAGAAATAGGATACTGATAACAACCCGTTAAATAACAAATCATACATACAGACTACTCATCTCCGCATCATTAATCCTATTTTCATGCTTCTTCTGCCAAATCCAACATTTACTACCATACATAAGTGTAGGAACTAACACTGCTCTATGCATAGCCAGACGTGCCTTTTTTGACCCGTTCTGGTTGTTCATAAAGCTATGTAATCGGCAATTGTGTAATACTATATTTTTTATAATAGACTTGGATATTATCAAAGAAGGAAGACAATTCAAACATCCAATAAATGAGATCAATAAGTCATTAGTTCCTGTTAATTATTTTGGCAATAAAAACGTTCCCGTAAATTATTTTTTTTAATAAATGTAGAACAAATAAGGTTAGAATTATACGTTCTTGACTGTTGTATTTGTAATGTATTAGATTATAAAAAACTGAAAATATATACAGGGTATACTAATAAAATAATTATATCAATAAGTTATTTTGAAGTAACGGTAAACCCAGTATACTTCGATTTGACTTTTGCAGATAGCCTGAATTATTTGGAAAAAATCAAAATATTAAGTTAAGTTATTTATATACACACTGTATTAAAAGATTTACGTTGTTTAAAAGTCAGACTAAAAAAAAGGGTTTAAATATCCCAATTGTAGCTTATTTTCTGTCGCCAATTATACCTTTTTGTTCTTTTTTTATATTAAAAATAATTTGACCATAAAAATCTTCGAATTGTCTTTTTTTTTGCTTGTCATACATACTTTATTTTTATACAAATTTACACCCATTTAAAAAAAATCCTAATTAAGGAATAATTAATTTTAATTCCTGTAAAATATTTATTAAATTTAGGATCGATTTGAAGATTTTTATTAAGTACCTAATAAAAAAAGTCAATTTTGGTTCATAAAACGTAAACGTAAAAATGTAAATTCTGTTTAGCTTCTTTAATCATAAAATTAAATTAATGTAAATAAAGTTAAAAAAAACAGTTTTATTACTTGTATATTACTTATATTGTGGATAAAGGATCTACATTAAAAAAAATAGTTTTTAACCAAATATTTGCAATAAAATATTTTAAAACATTTTAGATTTAAAATAAACATAGGCTTCAAAGGAAAATATTATTTGTAAAAATTTTTTATAAGAAAACAAAAGAACTGGAATGAAAAATATCCAAAATGTGCATGGATCTCTATTTGAAAATACATTTTTAAATTTTTGTTTTTCATTCTTTACTTATGCTTAGATAACAAATAAATAAGAAAATATAAAATATGTTTAATTTAAACAATCTAGGGGATTCTGTCACAGGTGGGCAGTTTTTTTAAAATAAAAAAGTATATATTTTCTTACATTAATTTGTAAAATATATCAGTCAGATGGTGTGTCCATGCTTCTTTGTTGCAGTTCTTTACTTGTATGCTTGTAACTTATTATATGGCTTTTGAGGTACTTAGTATTAACGTTTAAGTGATATGTTGTAACAAAGGTGCAATATTTTTTTCTTTACCCATTGTAGTGTGCAATATTTTAATGTAGATTAAGTTATTTGGTTTATTATATATATTTTATGAAATGAATTGTTCTGTGCAAGTTAGATATGCAATAAAAATTTAATTTTTTTTTTATTTTAAATGTATTTGATCGCTTAATTGTACATGCATTAAATTTTAATAATACTCATAAAATAAATTAAAAAATTCTGAGACCAATGAAAAAATTTACAAATTAACACGTTCACTGTCGAATGACCCATATATCGGTCATGTTTTATGCTTTTTGCGAGTCCTGTGCCCCTTATTTGGCTCACGTTTGGACTGAATTTTTTATTAAATTTTAACAGGAACTGTAGATTGATTAAAAGATTATACACAGGAACGTTTTTTTTTTTACTAAATATAGTCGCAAAAAGGGTAGTGGTGATATAAGACTTTTTATTTGTCTGAAGCATCTGCCATGGAAATATCTGTAGAGTAATGTATGGTGAAGGGTATCTGTAAGAGCTGAGCTGTTTATCAACCGAATGGCCCTTTTCTGAATGGAATCTAGAGGAAGAAGACTTTGAGATGTTAGCAACATGGTCATGCCAAGACATATTATTAGACACCGTGACTCCCAAAATCGAGATAGAGGGACTTGATTCAAGGGTAATTGATACAAAGACATTACACTTCTGACAGATTGTTCTTCCAAAAGATGAAATCTTTACAACGTTAATGCGATAATTAGCAATTACCTGATCCATCAGATCGGTTCCAGCCATATTCCGATTGTAAGCAGCCACGTAGTCTGGAGGAGAAATCATTACATGCTTTCTTTCCATTTAGTAATTTTATTTCAGCAGGAGCACACATCTCACGATCGCACACAACTGACGATCTGCAACATAAAAAATAAAATGTGGATAAAATTCATACATTGTGGTTGCAAACCATTTTCCCTTCGTCTTGGTCCGCAGAATCCTCATATGTGTCAACGTTACGATCGGGGGGTTCTTTCTTCAGCATATCCATGGCTTGGAAAAACAAAAATCCTCTTCTAGAACGTTAAAAGTGATCAAAATAAAACATAGTGATACAACACTAAAGGGTTCAAAAACGTCTATGGTATCACTGACATTTGACCTAACATATTGCAATCACATTACATCGAAATAATTTTATTTATTGAAAGGGGTATTCTATCATTTATAATCTTGCAACTACTGTATCATACTCTCCAAAATATAATATAGAAATATGTAAAAAAATACTTCGTTCATCGTATATCCATTATTTCGAGTAGCACAAAATAACCTAATATGTAAACTCTCACAAAACTGCCAAAACGTTATCAAAAGCACTGGAATCCAGGATAATGCAAAGCCGACTGACTACTAAGCATAAAAACAATCGCGCGCGCCTCTTGCTTGTTCGACCTTGACCAACACGCGCTAGAGAACGTAGGGGTGTTTTGCGATATCATGCAGTATCCGTAAGCGCCAATGGATTGACATAAAAAAAACATACAAGTACAATATTGTATACTAGTGAGATTTATTAAAACATGGTAGGAAGTATGCCTGAGAATATTATAAGCAATATGTTGACGTTTTTTTAGCTGCATCTTTAGCATTGAAACCTTGAGACTTTAGCACCAAATAACATCCATGGCACCTTTATCGCGAGGATGCACCTTTATTGTCTCTTATTTCTTGTAGTTTGTGAATAGATATCTTAGGCTTTTGTGGTTGGGCCTCTCCGTCTTTTTTATTTGAGTCGTCGATGATTAGAAGGAACTTTACAATTGATTCTATATATTAAAGAAGCGTTAGTTTTTTACCAGTGAAAGAATTGAAAATAATGTGACAGTTGATTAAAGACATGCTACCTACAAATTCGATTTCATTTTTTTTACACTATCAATGCCTTTTGGAATTTATTTTTGTACAGTTTGTCCCAATTTCTACCATTTCATTTTTAAAGCAAGTAAAAAGCATGTACACTTCCCGCTGGTATTTCCACTTTAGAAGGATCTTATATTCTTGTTGAGAACTACACATTTCTTTTTTTTATAGGTTGAAACCGATGATTTCTTTATCCAAACCTTTTTTGTGTTTTCTAATCGTAGTAACAAACAACTTAGATATGTTTTCCTTGCTAGCAGCACGTCCCAAATAAATCTTTTAACTAAACTTAAAAGTATGCGACAGACAGGTTGGTTCCTAAAAACTGACGGAAAATAACAAACCAAATACGACTCATCTAAAAATTACGTTAAAAATGACCCATTTTAACAAATTCGACCAATCAACAAAGATGAGTTCAAAGTAAAATAATTCCTCTTTTACTGTCATCTGTCAATTCAAATTACAATTCTCTTTCATGCACCAATATTTGACAAAATAATATATATTTTGAACTGTACTTTCAATAATTTTAAATATATATCATGAAACTTTATAACAACATAGTAATCAACCTCAGCAAAGATGTAAGTAGTTGTAGTTATTATTATTAGAGAATATTCTAAACATAAAAATTATACAATAAACCTTATTTTTTTTCTTTTTGATATATTATGAACATCAATACATCACTGTTTAACTATTCTAATTAATAACAACCATCTTGCCGTAGATAATAATTATTGTTAATGTTTACAATATTATGCAATAATTTTTTACTCGTTATTATAAATATATTGTAGTTCCCTAAAGATGAAAATAAAATTTTCGAAAGCTTGGAATAATTTTAAATGAGTTTTCATTTAATAGCTGCTTTCCCACTAACTAGAATTTATTTGGTTATTAACTGGTCAGCAACGAATACCTTTTTTTAATTATATATATATATATATATATATATATATATATATATATATATATATATATATATATATATATATTTAAAAGAAGGTAGGGTCTGGTATCATGTAAGCGGGGCGTAGGTCGTCCCTCAACTGCGACCTTTAGTAGGTCTATTGTGGCTCACCCCTAAAGGTTACAGTTCATCGTACAATCCAGCCCTTCTCGCGAAGTTCATGTTTGTATGGGGTGTGATTTTCTTAAAATCATAGGTTCTAGGTTGATAAAACCAAATACGTTGAACCTTATTCTTCCCAGGCCGGGTCATAAACATAGTATATTTTCAGCAGTTTCGTCTACCATTTAGCAAAGATCTGAAAGTTTAAGTAAATTAAAATAAATTATTATAGAAAATCTTTACCCACAAAACTTAATCATTAAAATTCTTTTTAATTCCCCAGATCAACAATGTTATATGTCAACAGTGTCATGTAAGCACAAAAGTTTTTAATGCGTTGTGGATTAGAAATGGCTGTTTGCCCTCTGGTGGTCAATTGTAGAGATTAGTACCGATTACTACATGCCCCTCTGGTGGTCGATAGTAGAGATTAGTACATATTCCTGCATACTGTCTGTCGGCCATCCTGCTAAAAAGTGGAGTGAACCGACCCTGACACTACTAATACCATTGAAATACTTTAGATCAACATTTTCTTATAATTCAAAATATTAACACTTCACAAGTCAATTCATTTCCAATATACAGATGTTTTTATTATATAGATGAACTCACTCATAAACTTATCAATAATACCAAAGAGTTTTATTCATTCTCCTTTGGCATCTTCAAAATTGACTGCAACCCCACAAACAGAAATCATGGTTTCGAAGTTTTTTTTTTTCAACTATTAGTCACGATAAACCAACGAGATTTATTTACAATCGTATATCCGAGACAATCACCGAACACATTCCCATAGAGCAAGCCGGATTTAGAAAAATCGTAGTTGCTGCGACCAAATTCTTAGCCTAACAACATTTATAGAGGCAGGTTTCGAAAAACAAGAGAAGTCATCAGTCGTCTTTGTCGATTTAACTGCAGCATACGACACAGTTTGGCGTCAAGGCATAATATACAAGCTTCTCAAAAGTACTAAGTGCAAAACAATAACCAATCTCGTCGACAACATGCTTAGCAATCGTACCTTTTGAGTTCACATAAATGACCAGTCAAGTAGAAAGGGAGTGCTAAACAATGGCCTCCCGCAAGGGTCTGTTCTAGCTCCAATTCTGTTTAACCTCTACATATCAGACCTTCCTACAACAGCACAAAGAAATTCAACTATTCAACTATGATATGGCTCTTGGGTTTAAACACAAAAATCTTCTTACTGTAGAAAAGATATTGAATGAAGACCTAAAAGCGAAGAACGATTTTTTTATAAAATTAAGACTTAAACCATCCTTAAACAAAACGGAAACATCTTGCTTCCATTTAAATAACAAAATGGCAAACGTTGAACTTAACATCGAATTCAATGGAACCCGTCTGAAGTACAACAAACACCCAAAGTACTTGGGCGTAACCCTTGACCGCACACTCTCTTTTAAAAAACATTTGACGAACGTAGCTACCAAACTGAAAACAAGAAACAAAATTATCTCAAAGTTAAGCGGGACTAGCTGGGGTGCCTCAGCCGAAACCCTCCGCTGCTCCGTCCTGGGCCTTGTATCCTCCACCGCTGAATATTGTGCACCTGTATGGCTAAATAGCCCCCATTCAAAAAAGATAGATGTCCAACTCAACAAATATTTGAGAATAATCAGCGGCACTATTAAACCTCCACATACGCACTGGCTGCCTACTCTCTGCAATATACCACCAGCCCATCTTCGCCGTAAAAACTCTCTCTGTAGAGAATATAAGAAAATCCAAGACAACTCGCAGCTCCAAATTCGCCCAACTAGGTGAGAGTTACCGTTCTAGGAAACTTTCATTTCAAACTGCTGCAGCACTCACCGCAAAAAATTTCACTCTGAAACACGAATGGGTACAAGAATGGCGGAATAAAGTATCTCCTGACACTTACAACAACATCCGTCCCAACTAAACAGTTCCTGGCTCTCAGTTCCTGGCTCTGCTCTACCAAGAAAAACATGGTGATGCCTAAACCGCATCCGCACAGAATGCGGCGTTTGTGCAGACTCTCTTCAAAAGTGGGGAAAACTCGAAAGTAACGCTTGCGACTGTGGAGAACGACAGACCATCCATCACCTAGCATATAGCTGCGTCAAAAGACAGAGCCACTGCACGACTACAGACTTCTTGAGGGCCACCCCATCGGCTGTTACGTGAATTGAAAATTTAGATTTAAGAATTTAAATTTTTTTAGTCTTAAGTTTTTTAACATGTGTTGGCATACGCTAAATAAATAAATAAACAAGATTTATAACTGCTGTATGAACCTATTTTTAATATAGGTATATGTAAATCGATTATATATCAGAAAACAAATTAAATGTCTGATATATATAATCGTGTATACTACCCCATAACAGGAAGCAAGATATACAGGTACTCCTTACGTAAGAAAAAGGGCTATTAAATTTATCTCCTCAAAGAGACCACCTATGGACCGGTTTCGGTGTGAATTGCCTTTCGTCAGCATATGGTAGGTTTTCTCGAAGAGACACATTCACAGCTCCGACTCCTAGCAAGTACACATGAAGAACCACGCAAAAAGCGCTAGTAACAAGCACCACCCGGTAAATAACTTTCAAAAACGGAGAATACTATAATGTGCAAAAATTATAAAAAATTGTAATAATATTTCAGTAAACTATAAAAAGTATTTTAAAGATACGACAGCGTAAAAAGGTGTGAGATTTATAACTGCTGTATGTACCTATTTTTAATGTAGGTATATGTGGGTCGATTATATATCAGAAAACAAATACTCCTTTGGCTATATGCCTGCGACAGGCCTTGAATTACATCTGACACATAAAATTATCCTTAAAAATTCATGATATTTTAAAAAGTATTTTATAGAAAAATTAAAATTTATGTAAGATTTATACAATAACATTTATTTAAATTTTTCTAAAAAAGAAAAATTTAAGCAACAACTTTTAAAATTGCCTAAGTTGACATATGTTACCTTGACATCTATAATTTTGGTTAGGTCCATTAAAGAAATAAATATAGATGTGTTTAGGATTAAACTGTAAAACAGGGAGTTCAGTTAAATTTTGTTTATAAATTAATATTATCTTAGGGCGTATAAAGTTTTGTTTAAACAGAATAGAAACGGTGTTTTTAAGTGATGTATTAATTATAAAAAAAAAGTTTGTTAAGAATAATTTGTATAGAGCAGACATATTTTAAAATTGTTTAATTAATAATTGAATCTAAAAAGGGAAGACGTGTTTTCTGAAGATAAATAGTAAAATAAAAATATAGGCGTAATTTTGTAAATTATAATAATAAAGTTCTAAATATTAAAAATAATTATAAACTGTTAATTAAAAGTTAAGTGAACGGGAAGTTGCAAAAAGTTCGGTAGTTTCCTGAGAGCTCCACCAAAAAGGGGTTCTTTTCAGCGTGACATCTGTACCATCGATAGGAAGTGAGCAGTGAAAAGATTGTAAGGTCTAAAAATGTTATTTTTAAATTAACATTGATCTATTTTTTTTTGAGCAGAGAATTTAAAAATAAATTTAGTGTGGTTATTATTACTAAACATTGAAAATTTATATACAGGGTGATTTATTAAGAATGTGCAATCTCTGAAATGGAGATACTAAACACCAAAATATAGCGATTGAGCTTAACATGTCTTATACAAATAATGCAGGTTTACGAGATACAGGGTATTTAAAGTTGGAATTTTAATTTGAAATTGAAATCTAAAAGGCAGTTTAATTTTAAATAAAAAAGGTACTCTTTGTTAATTTCATGTAACTCTATCAGTTTTTGAGTTCTTTGCATTTTAAACATTCAGCGTAAAGACTCCTAATCTACCGTTATTACATTGACTTTTTTTCAAGTATGCTTGTGTCAGAACTTATCAGTTTTTCGTGTAAAGAAATATTTGAAAATTTTTTTGTCACTAAGTAAGAGTGTATTATTTGTAGTAAAATAAAAAAATACCACGACATAATGAATTTTCCAACAGTGAAATGCATGATATGATTTGTGTTTTTGCTCAGTCAAATTATAATGGACTTGGTGCAGCCAGAAGGTATTTAGAATCATACCCAAATTGAAGACAACCCAATCACAAACTGTTTAGACGTATATTATATCCGCCTAGGCGAAACAGGGTGATTTCGTCCTAAAAGCTTAAATGTTGCTCCAAAAAATATCAACGTCGATGATGAAGAAGAGGTTTTAGTTCGTATTTCGAAAAATCCAGATCTCAGTACTCGTCGTTTAATTGCGGCAACAGGAATAAGCCAATCGTCTATCTAGAGAATTTTAAAGAAAGAGAATCTCCGTCCATATCACCATACTCCTGTTCAAAATTTGCTACCTCAAGATTTACCACTTCGCCTACAGTTTGTTTAATTTATGCTAGATATACAAAACAAAAACCAGGATTTTCTTAATTTCCTTCTTTTCACCGATGTGGCGACGTTTACTGGACGGGGTGTTTTTAATTGAAAAAACAATCATTTGTGGGACTCGAAAAATCCACATGCTCTAAAGGAACGACATTTTCAGCATGAATTTAAGGTAAATATTTGGTGTGGTGTGATATCTGGTTTTTTTATTGGTCCTTTTAATTTTCCTCCTAATCTGAACGGGCCCCTATATTTAAACTTCCTTGAACGACAGTTAAACACACTACTAGAAGATATACCACTAGCCATAAGCGGAACATGTGATTTATGCAAGTCGGGGCGCCGCCACATTTTTCTCTGCCAGTACGGCAATACCTGAATGAACATTTTCCTTACTGGTGGATTGGGCGTGGCAGTGAATTTGTTTGGCCACCTAGAAGTCCAGATTTAAACCCTCTAGACTTCTCAATATGGTCACAAATGAAGGACATGGTTTACAAAGATACAATTAATTCCATCTAAGAATTACGACAGAAAATTCAAGAAGTTGCTAATATTATTAAAAATAATCGACAAATGTTATTTAATATTCAAATATCTTTAAGGAGACGCCTTACAAAGTGTATTGAAGTGAAAGGCGGGCATTTTAAGCAATTACTTAGAATTTTTCTTTCATTACTATTACTGATGGTTATTTTTTGTCTTTACTGTTGTTACCCTGCATAGTAGTAATTTAATGGAATAAATTCATTTCACAATAAACAAAATTCATTAAATGTTTAAAATGCAAATAACTCAAAAACTAATAGAGTTACGTGAAATTAACAAAGAGTACCTTTTTTATTTAAAATTAAACTGGCTTTTAAATTTTCTAGTAATTTTAGCCATAACTCATTAGGCAAAAAAGATATGTTGTACTTTACCTAAGTAACGCGGTGCTAAATTCAGCATAAAATTCGTAATTTTCATGCCAAAAAATATAGAGTTGCTAATTTTCAAGACGATGCTGCCCAAATCAAAAAATTATTAAGAAATTTTAAATTAAAATTCCAACTTTAAATACCCTGTATCTCATAAACCTGCAACATTTGTATAAGACATGTCAAGCTCAATCGCCATATTTTGGTGTGCAGTATCTCCAGTTCAGAGATTGCCCATTCCTAATGAATCACCCTTTCTATAATTATTAAAATTTGGAATAATAAAAATTTGTGATTGTAATTGATTAAAGTTTTGTTTTTTGGCACTTTCCCGATTTACTATTGTTTTACTATCACTTTTGGTAAACACTATATGTTGACTTTTAAAAAGGTACTTAGTCTGTATCTATTTCCTGTGCACTTTTCACTGCGTTTTTGATAAATTTTCTAAATAAAAACCGAAGAAGCGCCCGAACTATGTAATTTTATTTATTGAAATGATTTTATATTTCACGACGATGATTAATAATTAAAGATAGCGGTAATTTAATTTTATCGACCGACGTCCGATCTCTACGATGTCCGACATTAAACTGATATTCTCACTGACAGTCGTGCGGCCATTGGCAACACCGGTGTTAAATCGAATGTTAGCAATTATAAAGTTCTCCTACATTTTCCCGTATTAACGCGTATTGTAGTGAATTTAATTTGCAGAATCAGATATATGGTAATTTAATATAGTGTAAGATTTAATACCAGTATTAAATTTGCGTAAATTAATAAGAACAACAATACAAAATAGTGCCCAAACCAGTACAAGATAAATCAAATCCAACTTACAGGCTAATTAACAAAATTGATAAGGGTAAATTATCGTATGAATCCAATGCGACGTTGCCAAGACGAGCGTAGTTTCCTCAAAAAGAATAGATAAGAGAAAAATCCTCCGAACCGTCGAGGTGAGACTATCTCTTTACGCAATTCTCAAGTATTCAATATAAATGAATTCTGATAGTGGAAGTAAGGATAAAATAACTGAAATGTTTACCCAAATAAACCAAAATCTCAAAACCGTAAATGAGAAACTGGAGTATCTGGTCATAGAAAACAAACAAATAAAAGAGGAAAATAAAAACCTTAAAGAGCAGATTACAAGACAAGGGAACAAAATAAACAGCTTGGAGAGAGAAATAAAAAGAAAAAACATTATAATCAAAGAAGTTCACGATAAAGTGGATAAAAACAGGGAAGAAACCTGGAAGACAGTAATAGCAGTAATTCAAAAACTTGGTATCCAGATTGACAAAGAACAGATAGATAAATATTGAGGAAGATTATAGCAAGGAAATATTAGAAGAAAGAAAAACAATTATATACCATACTTGAAAAAGGCCAGTAGCAAAGGCTGCAAGGCTTTTGTAAAATACAACAAATTGATAGTTGATAACAAAATATTCCAAGGCAAAGATTTGAAAACGACTCAAGAAAACCAAATTCAGAGTAACGATGAACACAACACAAACAAGAAAAGATCAAAAGATCAGACCGATCACCCGATAACACCATTGCGTCGGGACAATTAAGTAAAAGAGCCAATAAAATCACAAAAAACTAATAAAAGCAGATAAAAGCAATGATAATAAAAACGACAAAGGCGACGACAACGTACATGGTTAAAAAATTCAGCAGGAAAAATTAAAAGCAAAAGAATCTTATTGAAAAATAGGGACATGGAACGTCAGAAGCATAGCAGGCAAAGAAAACGAACTAAAAGAGGAGTTTGAAAAAATAGGATTAGATCTATTGGACATAACTAAAACTAAATTAAAAGGAACAGGTGAAAAATTATTAGATGGAGGTCATATCTTGTATCCAAAGATAGCAAATTGTTGTCAGAAACAAAAGAAATAATGGGAAGGTGAAGACATACTGACTGTGCAACGAACGAACATGGAAGAAGAAAGAGAAATGTCAGAAAAAGAACAACAAGAGCACTGTGAATATGTACAGTTCGAAATAAAAGACATGAAAACAGCAATCAACATACAGAAAAGAGGTAAAGCTGCAGGTCATGACCAGATAACATCAGAAATACTGCACAACTTGGGACCCACAGGCTTTGAAGTGTTACCAATCCTATTCAATAAAGCTGCAAAGGAACATCGAATTCCCAAAGATTGGGAGATAGGAATAATACTGCCTCTACACAAAAAAGGTAACAATAGAGACTGTAACAATTATAGGGGTATTACATTATTAAGCATCGTGTCAAAAGTATACGAAAAATTGTTAGACTGTAAATTAAAAACCATAATTGAACATCAGCTGGAAGACTCACAGAGCGGATTTAGAAGAGGAAGAGGAGTACAAGACCACATATTTACCATAAAACAAATGATTGAAAAGTATCATAAAAGCAATATGTATGTAGCATTCATAGATTTGAAAAAAGCTTTTAACAGTATTTCCAGGAAGACAGTATGGAACAGTTTAAGAAACAGAGGGGTCAACGAAGAACTAAGGATCTGCATAGCCAGCTTATACCAATGCACCAGAAACTACATAAGAACAAATAATGCCGAGTCTGAACAGTTACTAACTAGGCAAGGTTTAAAACAGGGAGGAGTACTAAGTACCACCTTATTCAACCTTATACTAGACAATGCAATGAAGGAAGTCAAAACAAAAGCAAAGAAACTTCTGGTGGGCTACAAAAATATGGAACCAACCTATATAAGTGAACGTGCCTTCGCAGACGAGCTAATGATATGCGCCAAGAATCAAAAGGACCTACAAAACAATTAAGATCTATGGTATGAAGCACTGAAGAAATACAACCTAAAAATTAATGTGAATAAAACAAAAATAATGGTGAAAGGTAGAAACGAAGTTCAAACTGTTGTTAGTTTAAGCGATAAAGAAGTAGATCAAACGGATAACTTCAAGTATCTAGGTGTCTTGATAAACAAAGACGGGAAGAACGAAATGGAAATTAACAGCAGGATAGAAAGCGCAACCAAGTTGTACTATTCATTGAGTAACATGCTTATAAGGAAGAAAGAAGTGTCCCATTATTTCTTTTGTTTCTGTCAACAATTTGCTATCTTTGGATACAAGATATGACCTCCATCTAATAATTTTTCACCTGTTCCTTTTAATTTAGTTTTAGTTATGTCCAATAGATCTAATCCTATTTTTTCAAACTCCTCTTTTAGTTCGTTTTCTTTGCCTGCTAAAGGAAGGAAAAGAAACTGCACAAAATAAAAGAAGCTGGGTGAAATTTGTATACAAAAACAACTAAAATACTTAAATGCAAACCTTGTTTGAACAAAACACCTTCGGGTATATTAAGTTTATGATATATATATATATATATATATATATATATATATATATATATATATATATATATATATATATATATTATATATAAATATATATTAAAATGATTAATGTTTTTTGGTTATATCACGTTTCACTTTGATTTTATATTTCAGGGCGATGATTAATAATTAAAGATAGCGGTAATTTAATTTTATCGACCGACGTCCGATGTCTACGATGTCCGACATTAAACTAATATTCTCACTGACAGTCGCGCGGCCATTGGGACCGTCGCAGTGTTGCCACATGGGGAAATGGAAAAAGCGAAAGCGGTGTTGCAAAAACGCGGATTTTCAACAAAAAAGCGGATTTCGGAGAAATGTTCAAGCTAAAAAGTAAAACACAAATACCTATGTATAATACCTATAATATTTATAAGTAGTATGTTTACCAACTTTATCCATTAAAAATTAAAAAAAAAACACGTCTTCGGCGTCGTCTTCACGTTCGCTGAGCTCTGACTTTGGGAATTTGTATATATTTTTTGCTGTCATTTTTGACAGCATTTTTTGACACAACTGTGACACAGACAGAGAGACAAGACAAGGCAAGCAATCCACCGTTGGCGTCACCGTTGTCGCCTGACGACCGAATCGACCTCTTACAGGACAGGATTAGCATGAGTAGTATGGTGAGTCAGACAAATTTCAGTTTGTTAGCCACAAGTTGTCAGGCTGATTTTTATCGTAGCAATCGGAAAAAGCGGATCCGCGTAAGTATAGAGCAGAACACGAATCAATTGTCAAAAAGGTGGAACAAAAAAAGCAGAATGCAGAACATCTGGCAACACTGGGCCCTCGTGACATCATCGATGGTGTGGGACTGCATGCAGGACCTCACTGAGTTAGCAAATGCAAATAAGGTTACTCTTACATGTGTTCCTGGGCACACAGGAATAAATGACAACGAGGTAGCCGATGAACTAGCAAAAAATGGGACACTGATGGAACTAAGAAGCCAGTTGGTCGGATTGCCAATTACCAAAGCGAAACATGAATTAAAACTAATCTTCGAGCAAGAACATATAACTTAGTGGAATGCAAATATTGACTGCAGAACATTAAGACAACTGATGAGAAAACCTCTCCAGAAGAGGGCAGACGCACTCTAGACGATGAATCGAAGTAGGCTAAGCAGCACGCTTGTCCTGATCACTAGCCACGTCGCACTAAGGGCGCACCTCTTCAAACTTAGCTGGCGGCTGAGAAAAACTGCCGACTATGCGGCGAAGAGGAAGAGAGCAGCATACACATTATGTGTTGCTTTCCGATGCTAGCGGTGTATAGGTACCAAACCTGGGGCCAACAAAAATTCTGCAGTTTGCCAAAACCAGTGGACTGGAATTCTAATGTCCTGAAGACATAGCGGTAGTTACAGAGGATTAAAAATCTAGGGAACATAGGTGACTATACCAATGGCCCAACCGCAAAAATGTAATGTAATGTAAATATCTATGAAAAATGTCTTATTAATTTTTTTTCCTAAGAGCCACTGTTTCTGAGATATAACGATTCCAAAGGATGGAAAATTTGTAATAGTCATAATATGTATAATCGTACCGTATGTAACCGCCTTGAATCAAATTCTAAAAGAGCGGGATGAGAAAAGGAGCGGGGATTAACCCCCCCAGTGTTCACCAGCAAAATAATACGCTCGAATGGTAGCCCTTCAGAGGCGGCGGCAAAAAAGTCACGCACTATGGAATATCCATACGAGCAAAAACGCTACTTTGCAGCTGTAGCTTGGGGCATCAAGGTGAGCATAATCCACCTAGAACACCCAAATGCTTAGCTTTAAACGAACAGGTACGGCTGCTGCAGCGATCTATCATGGACATTGTAGAGAAACTACCGGGTGATAGTCCACAAGTGCGATTCCAGAGGTGCACTATTCGACTTTGAATTCTCCTTCTGTCCTGCACGGACGCTGAGACGGTCCAGTAAATTAAGAAAGTGTTACGCTCTTTTCAATCTTGGGAAAACGCCAAGCTAAAATTGGTACAGAGGGATGACATACCGAAACCCCACATCTGCGTAGCTTTCATCCCAGACGATAAGGGACTACCTAGACTGGCGGAGAACAGGTAACAAACTGTCTGCGGAAGAAGAACTATACTCTGTATACCCATGAGTGGACTATTCTGCAGGAAAAATGCAGGACCTGGTCAAATGTGGACATTTTTAATGGATAATGCATCCATTAAAAAACTGGAGCTGCTAAATTTCCGCCCATACTTTGGCTTTGGAAAGTGTGATTCAGGTCCAAAGATGTCAAGAAAAATTCTACATCGGTGAAAAAGCCGGAATCTTCGGGTGTAACTGCTAGACCCAAAGCGGTAGGCAAAATCCACCTCGGTGGCGATAGCAGACCTGAAGACGCCGGCCAAAACCAGCGAGAAAAAATAAAAACCCCTTGAGGGTAAAGCGCCGACAAAACGGCCCACACCGGGACATAATACGGGGAAGGAAATTAAACCTTCCCGCTTTTTCTGTACGTAGAAAAGTGGCCACCAACATCCAATTCTTCCAGGCGAACATCCAACATGCCAGAACGGCTTCATATGTCCTCAGCAGGAGGCTCGCCAGGGACCAACTCGATGTGGCAATAATCCAGCAACCCTGGACTTCCAATACAGGCAGAATAAGCGGCCTAAGAAACTGCTCTGGTAGGTTAATTACGTGCACTCTAAAAAGCACGCCTAGATCATGCATACTTGTTCATACTTAGTTTTTATTTAGTGTAAATTGCTATTAACTTTATTTTCAAATTTCAGGAAATATGTTGCATAACCAGAAAACTTTATGAGCCCAATTGTTCGGTGTCGTGAATTTTTATACTTCACTTACTGAGTTAAATTAATGGTTTATAAGAATGAATCGATTAAGTGATTTAAATAGGTTTTATATTTTACAATAGTCACAATGACATTTTTACTTTTTACTTATTGGTTACAATGCTACTTGATAAACAAAACTAAATTAAAATAATGTGATTCAGAAAATGGCGTCTCCTTGAAAGAATTGCCTTTTAAGAAAAAGAATGTAAATGAAAATAATAATAAAGTTAATCCACTGAAAAACATCTTTCCTAAAATTTCATAAATAAGTATCTATTGGATGAACACACACCTTAGATACTGGACGCTTCAGTTTACCATTTGATGTTTTCATTTTTACAGCTCGAACTATGCCGTCTTCTCCAGGAAACACTTGTATTATTCGCTTAAGTTTCCAGCATATAAATTATCTATGTCTATTATTTTCTCCATTGCTTTTAGATGAAATAAGGTGGGACTAATGAGGCGGTAAGACTCGTCCATTGGACGTCTCCCAGTCTTTGGTATTAACGCCACCGCGGTTTCTCTCCAAGCTTGCTGTATATAACAGGTATCATAAAAGGATTCGGATTCGGACAACCTGCCAGTGTTTTGGCGTGCAATTAAGAAAGCATCAGGCGTTCAAACTCTATTACATCGGACAAACCTTCAAAATCATACTAAACATCATGGAATGTGATCCTGATATGAATGTGATGAAAGATGCATTGTTAACATTAATGAATCATTGGAAGAACTTAAACCATACACATTAAAATTATGTTTAAAAAAACTATGGACCGATATAACTGTCGGAAATGATGAAGATTCTGTGCAAATTCAAATTTTCACAAGAGTTGTTTGAATCGCAAGACGAAGATTTGACCGAAAACGATTTAAAGGAAATATTGAATCCGCATTCAAAGAGCACTGACTAAATCTCATGGGTAAACCATTACCAAAATAGTGAATACCAGGGACATCCCTCGTAAGTACCAGGGATATTTTTCATTGAAAAACGACGTTCTTGGTATGTTACTATTGGGTCATGCTAGGAACAAAAACGGACAAAAAGGAGAAACAAAAAATATCCCGGCAATAAAACAACGACACTATTAATAAGAATATATTACAATGAATTAATATAAAAAACAAACTATGATTAAACAAACGAAACAAACATTTTCATTTTTAAAAAAACAGCAGATTTATGGTAAAAAGTTATATACAAAAGAAACATTTTTTTTCGGAGCGTTGCCATTGCCTTTCAGTGGCTAACAATTGGTAATTGACTCGTAAAAGGCTTACTAATATTTGCTATTGCTAACGCTTAGGTATCAATACCATGTCTTGTTTTTTTATAGTATTTAGTTAATAATTGTTTCCTCCCTAAACTTGGCTATAATTTTCTTTTACGATCCATGAATAATAGAAATACTTATTATAAATGAAATACTTAACTTATTTCTTCAGCAGTCCCTGAAACTAGAAGTGGTTTGATTCTGTAGTCACTACTCTCACCATAGTCATGGATGAACAATTAGACAATATTAATGTTTTTAATTATCTTGCAACTTTTTACTCTAGAATGATAAAAAAAATATTTGACCTAGACGCAACGCGTTCTTTCTTTGTTCTTTTCTCTGGTATTTTGACGTTAAGAGTTAAGGAAGGACAGAGGGCACGCAAGAATAAGTGCCCGCCCGCAGGAAATTTAAATATTGAATTATACGTACACCTTATGCAAAAATGATGGGATACGTTCAGAAATTGTTTTTGTAGCATAAAAATTGTTCAAGCAATGAACAACTTTACAACTTGGTCCTCCTAGCAGTTAATTCGGAAGTATTGAAATAAAATTATTAGTTAACAAGTTTGATATCATTTATTTATTTTTAAAACCATATTAGTTTCAGATTTTTTTGCACTACCAATATAAAATGCTCATACTTTTTTCATTAATTTCGTTAGCATAAGAAAAGATAAAGGCTGCCTAAAACAACGGTAACTAGCTTGTGATTATCTCAGTAAGCGATAAATTATACGAGGTTTGGCTATTAAATAACGAGACTAAAAATAAAAAAGAGTTTTATTTTAAGAATTATTCTGCAATCAATTGCTCCCCTTCAATATACTACCCTTCCCTCGACACACACCATTCCATTCGTTTTTTCCATTGGTCAAAGCAATGCTGGAAGTCTTTTTTTGTAAAAGCATTTAGGAGCTTCGCCTATTTTTGCTTTACCTCATCCATTGACTCGAACCAGGTTCTTTTTAAGGTAGACTTGATCTTTGGAAACGGGAAATAGTCACAGGCTGCTAAATCAGGTGAGTAAGGCGCGTGTTCGACACTGGAGTGTCTCTAGCGGCTAAATAACGCTTCACGAATAGCGCGTTATGGGCAGGTGTGTTTCCTGGTGCAAGATCCACGACTTGTTTTTCCACAATTCCGGCAGGTTCTTACGAACTCGCTCTCGCGGTGTTGCCAAGACTTTCAAATAGTAAGTTTGATTTACAGTTTCACCCTCTGGAACCCATTCAGTCATTACGATGCCCGTTGATGTCGACCAGGACGTTGGTCATCTTTGGTGCTCTCTTGGCCTTCAGAACACCGTGTATACCATTAGAAAACGCGCACGAGATAAAGAATTTTTACCATTGGGCTTTTACAACAATTTATAGCACTCAATCGGATTTTTTTTTAAATTTCACATTGATCCATTGCTCGTAGTTTTCGTCACACATTGTTATCGGCACCTCTATTGTCTGGCATTATAGATCAGCCAAATGGAATGAACTGAGTGACTTTTACCTATCATTTCCATGGAAAGATTACTGCTTTCGCTCACAAGACCCTTCAACATGTGCAGAATCTGTAACCGAAATCATAAGGCTAGGTATGAACTTATACATTCCTCATGGTACAAGACGGATCTTCAACCCCAAACCCTGGTTCAACCAAGAATGCAACCGTGCGGTGCGTGACAAAAATCAAGCACATCGACTCTGGTGCGAAGTCCCGACAATTGCCAACCGAGAAGCCTTTGTCCACGCAAGGAACGCCTGCAAAAGAACGATTGATCTTGCCACAGAATCATACGACACGAGAATATGCAACAAGCTTGTCAATGCCCCTCCTGGATCAAAGACCTTCTGGTCTTTTGCTAAAGCCATAAATAAGAATTTCACAACTTCTTCTTTACCACTACTCGAGAGGTCCGACGGCACGACAGCCGTATCTTCCAAAGAAAAAGCGGATCTGCTGGCCGAAATGTTCAGCTCTAACTCAACCCTCGATACCAATGGAAAACAACCCCCAAAGATACCATCGCACTATCAGGAAAATCCTACGAAATCTTGACTCTAATAAGGCAGTAGGACCAGATGAAATTCCGACAATTGTCCTAAAGACCTGTGCTCAAGAGCTCACCCCAGTTCTCTGTAGACTCTTCAAGTTATCATACAGCAAAGGAGTATTTCCGTCCATGTGAAAAACCCTAAAGTCCAACCGATTCCGAAAAAAGTAAAGAAGCAATAAGAAGACTATTCCTGCAAATTATCGCCCTATTGCATTGCTCTCAGTCCTATCCAAAGTTATGGAAAAAGCGATTAACACAGAACTTATCAAATATCTGGAGAAATTTGAGATAATCCATGACAGACAATATGGATTTCGACAACTTCGGTCTACTAGAGATTTGCTGGCTTATGTCACTCAGCTCTGGACAAACACTATTGAAAATTTTGGTGAATCCCGTGCAATAGCCTTGGATATATCTAAAGCTTTTGACCGCGTTTGGCACCAGGCATTGTTAAGTAAATTATCTGCCTACGGTCTCCCAACCAAACTGCGCCAATGGCTCTTGAGCTTCATGCAAGATCGCTCCTTACATGTGGCAGTTGACAGTATTTCTTCTGATGCGTTTAAAACTAATGCCGGGGTCCCCCAGGGTTCCATCCTGTCCCCCACCTTATTTCTTTTACACATCAACGACCTCTTGAAAACCACCACGAACCCCATTTACAGTTTCGCAGACGATAGCACACTTGTCTCAACTTTCACATCCTATCGATCACTTTCGGTGAATGATACAAATAGACTCAGGCAGGAACAGGTTGATTCCATCAATAGGGATCTTAAAGCAATCGTCGAGTGGGGAACCAACAATCTTGTTCAGTTCAACGCCCAAAAAACACAAAGTGCCACGTTTTCCAAGAAAGTGAATTCCTCAAATCATCCCATCACAATGTCCGGAAATACCCTTGAACCAAGTCCCTCCATCTCGATTTTGGGAGTCACGGTGTCCAATAATATGTCCTGGCATGACCATGTTGCTTACATCGCAAAGTCGGCAAGCCAGAGGCTAGGTTTTCTGTGGAAAGCCAGGAAGTTTTTTACTCCTGATCAACTGTTGACGACGTACAAGGCTCAAATCCGACCTCTACTGGAGTATTGCTCGCACATTTGGGATTCAGCACCAAGGCATTCCCTTCGTCTTCTAGATTCCATTAAGAAAAGAGCCATTTGCTTGATAAACAGCTCAACTCTCACAGATACCCTTCACCCTCTAGAACATAGAAGAAGAGTTGCAGACCAGTCATAGCTCCACAGATGTTTCCATGCAGATGCTCCAGAGCAATAAAAACTCTTGTACCACCATTAACCACATTCGGCCGAAGAACTCTGATCAGACTCACACATTTACTCTCAAGATTGACACTACAAGGACCAATCTTTATCAAGAATCCTTCTTTTACAGGGCTGCTACGGAATGGAATATCCATTCCAATATCCAAAATCAGTTTTTCCAGAGAACTATGACCTACAAATTTTTAAAAAGCGTGTCCACAATCATTTCCTTTCTATAATCTCTTCCCCTTCTAATAGTCGCAGTGCGGGCCGTCCGCGGCCCACACGATAAGTCTACCCTTTTTGCGACTATTTTCATAAAAAAAAAATTTATATAAAAAAACAAAAAAAAATTATAATTATTATTTTTTTATTTTATTAAAACTATTATTACTATCCAGAGCTGAGATCCCTTTATTCCCAGTGTCGATTTAATTTAAGAAGGACTATTGACATGAAATGATTAACTTGTTTATTGATACTAAGATTTTAACAAAATAAAATAAACATGGAAAGTATTAAAAGGTATACAAATAAATAAACTAAAATTATGCAACCACGCATACACTTTCACCATTTAAATTTACAAATTACAATTTATACTTAATTAAATCTTTACTTTAAAATTACATTCCTTTTTATTTTTAATTAATACGTTTTTCAAACAGATGAATTTTACTAAAAGTTGTTACTACAAAAATTTTACGGAAATTAAAAAAATGTGGCAACGCTTAAAAAGGTCTGTCTTGTGTATCACAAGATATGGCAACGCTTGAATATTTGTCTTGTGTCAAATATATCAATATTAACGATCCGTGATGTGTAAGTGTCATTCAACGATAACTAGATGAGTCTTGAGAAACAGGAATTCTTACTCACATAAGTTAAAAATGTTACCTTAGTCAAATTACTCCATATCTTCATATCAATGGTAAGTCTACTCACTAACACTGTTGTTTAAAATGTAGAGTTTATTCATTTTAACTATAACACACAAGAATTACACTATTTGTGCCATGGAATGCCTAGGACTGATCACGATCTCCTTGATGCTGACATATTTATATGAAACTTAAAATCTCAGAATGACTTCAAATTATGAAAACCAATTAAATCATTGGATTTTTTGGTAATTAATTTCAAACTACAAAATCTTCTTAATGGGGTAAGATTTAACACTTCTTTATTTTACATTATAAATTTAAATTAAATAGAAATCAAATTATTATGATTACTCGATAAACTATGTTATAATCTTTACATATTTTGTTAAATAAATATTGTTAATTCTGGGTTGGCAATGACAATTTTCTATAAATTACCAAATTTTTGGAAGATTCTTTATATTGGTATTCTTCTTAGAAATACTGTTAATAAAGGGTATCTCATAACTATTAATTTCTTTCAAAATTTGTTTTTCTTAATATTAACCGATATTGCTATTTTCAGATAAAGGAGACCACCTGGATTACTTTGGTATACTTCCTGTCTCTGTAGAGGTCAAATTAAAGAAAATATCCTTTCTACAATATTACCTTTTGACAAGCAAGTTTTCTGATGCTATCAAATTATTAAATCACCCAAATTAACATTATTCTTACAAAGATACATAAAATTTACAGCTATTATATTAAATTAATACATAGACTTGATATTAAACAGTTAATATTTCATGTCTCTATTTATCTTTGTCTAAAAACCTTTCTAATGGATCTTTTGAGATTTTCGATCAGAGCTCTTTCAATGTAATAGTGGTTATTTCCATGTAATTTGTTTAAAATTTTCTTACTTCAATATTAAATCATCTCAATATATATATATATATATATATATATATATATATATATATATATATATATATATATATATATATATATATATATATATATATATATATTGTGCGAAAATTATAGAAAACTGCATTATTGCAATAAAATATAAAAGTATATTGAAGCCCGACAGTGAAAATTGGATGTGAAAATTATGACTACTGTATGTACCTACATATTTTTAATATATAGGTATAGGTGGGTCGATTATATATCAGAAAACAAAATACTCCTCTAGCTATATGCCTGCGACAGGCATTGAATTACATCTGATATATAACCGTGTATACTACCCCATCACAGGAAGCAAGGTATACAGATGCTTGTTAAATAAAGGAAAGGGCTATTGAATTTATTTGCTCGAAGAAACCACCTGTATACTAGTTTTGGAGTAATTGTTCCTCATCAGTACAGGGCAGGTTTTCTCAAACAACTACATTCAATACTAGACTCCTATTAAGTACACAGTACACAGTATATCAGATGTAATTCAATGCCTGTCGTAGGCATATAGCCAGAGGAGTATTTTGTTTTCTGATCTATAATCGACCCACCTATACCTATATATTAAAAATATGTAGGTACATACAGCAGTCATATTTTTTACATCCAATTTTCGCTGTCGGGCTTCATTATACTTTTATAGTTTATTACAATAATGAAGTTTTCTATAATTTTCGCACATTATAGTATTCTCCGTTTTGGGAAGTTATTTACCGGGTGGTGCTTGTTAAAAAGTATAGATGTCGCCACTAACGCTTTTGCATGGTCCTTCATGTGTACTTAATAGGAGTCTAGGATTGAACGTAGTTGTTCGAGAAAACCTGCCCTGTACTGATGCGGAGCAATCACTCCGAAACTAGTATACAGGTGGTTTCTTCGAGCAAATAAATTTAATAGCCCTTTCTCTTATTTAACACGCATTTGTATACCTTGCTTCTTTTGATGGGGTAGTATACACGGTTATATATCAAATGTATTTCAATGCCTGTCGTAGGCATATAGCCAGAGAAGTATTTTGTTTTTTGATATATAATCGACCCACCTATACCTATATATTAAAAAATATATATATATATATATATATATATATATATATATATATATATATATATATATATATATAAGACAGGGATGTATACTCTCACCAATCTTATTCAACCTGTAGTCAAAAGACATCATAAATAGAGCACTGTCAGAGGAAGATATAGGTATTAAAATAAATGGCATTCCAATAAAAAACTTAAAATATGCCGATGCTACGGTTTTAATTGCAGAAACTCCAGAAGATCTTCAGATACTAATTAACAGAATAGTAGAATGCAGTGAAGAATACGGATTATCACTTAACATCAGCAAAACAAAAATAATGGTGGTATCTAAATCACCACAAAACATCCCTGACATAAGCGTACATGGTCAAAAAATTAAACGTGTGAAAAAATATAATTACCTGGGAACTGTTATCAACGAAAATAACGAAAGCTCTGAAGAAATCAGAATCAGAGTAGAAAAAGCCAAAGCCACATTTACTAAAATGAAGAAGGTGTTCTGCGGATGAGATCTAAGCCTTAATCTTCAAATTGGCCTTGTGAGATGTTACGTGCTGTCGGTTTTTTTACGGAATGGAAGCGTGGACATTGAAAAAGATCAATACTAATATAGAATATATACTAATATAGAAGAATATAGACACCAAAGAACAACAACACGCAGAATGGTGAAACGGAAAAAGAGAGAATACCAACTGGCAATAATAAGAGGAATAGAAGAGAATAGACAGAATAACAGAACAAAAGAATATTTTAGCGAAATCTCGAAACAGAAAGCCGGACACCAACCCAGAGAGGAAAATTTTCTCATAAAAAATAATGGAGAACTCGTAACCAACGAAAAAGAGATTCCAAAAACCTGGAAGAAATACTTCTTTGAACTGCTAAATGAGGAGGAAAATACAATTACGCCACCAACAAATATACCAACAGCCGAAATAGAAACACAGCCACCGTCGTACAAAGAAACACTGAATGCAATAAAAAAACTGAAAAATAACAAATCTCCAGGCAGCGACGGCATACCTGCCGAATGCATAAAATCTGGCGGAGAAACACTCCACAAGGCCATACACAAGCTTATACAAACCATCTGGAAGACAGAGGCCCTACCCGACGAATGGAAGAAAGGGATAATCGTCCCTTTTCATAAAAAAGGAGACAGAAAGAAATGCACAAACTATCGTGGAATAACTCTTCTGAATACATGTTATAAGGTACTCTCCAATATCCTACTGGAGAGAATGAAACCATATACCGAAGAGATTGTGGGGGAATACCAATGTGGTTTTAGGCCAAATAGGTCCACCGTAGATCAGATTTTTACCATCAGACAAATAATGGAGAAATGCTGGGAATTCGACAGAGAACTCCACCAATTGTTTATTGACTTTAAGCAGGCATTCGATAGAGTATGCAGATCAAAGCTGTGGAAAGCAATGCAAGAACTTGGATTCCAAAAAAAACTTATTTCGATGATGAAAGTATGCATGGAGGGTACGCGATGTAAAGTAAGAGTGGGGCAGAGTCTCTCCGACCCCTTCAATATCAATAATGGTCTTAAGCAAGGGGACGCCCTCTCACCTCAACTCTTTAACATAGCATTGGAATATGTAATTAGGAACTCCAAAATTGAGAAGCCAGCTGCCATCTTTCACAAAGGAGGACCCAACCTGCTCCTGGCTTTCGCAGACGATGTTGATGTGATTGGCAATAGCAGGATTGACCTCAAAGACACCTTCATAAAGTTTGAAAATGAAGCAAAGAAGATAGGCCTCAAGATAAACGAAGACAAGACCAAGTATATGTACCTCAGCAGAAAAAATCGGAACCGAGATAGAGTAGGACAAAACTTTTCTATCGAAGACTACAACTTTGAGCGGACAAGACAATTTAAATATCTGGGTACAAGTATTAGCGAAAACAACGACATCACAGAAGAGATAAATAACAGGATACAGGCTGCAAACAGATGCCTTTTTGCTCTTCAAGACCTAATTAAATCTAGAATGCTTACCAGGAAAACTAAGCTGAACATATACGAAACAATTATAAGGCCTGTCGTAATGTATGGATGTGAGACCTGGACTCTAACGGTTGCAAACGAAGAACGACTTAAGGTCTTTGAAAGGAAATTGCTAAGAAAAATATTCGGCCCAAATAAAGACGAAAATACAGGACAATATAGAATAAAAACCAACCAAGAACTCAAAGAACTCTACACTGATACCAACATAATAAACGACATAAAGGCCAGGAGACTACAGTGGGCAGGACACGTTAAAAGAATGCCGGATGATAGAATAGTAAAACTGGTGTGGGAGGAGGTCCCGGGGGGAAAACGCCCATTAGGTCGACCCCGCCTCAGGTGGAGAGATAATATTGCAAAGGACCTAAAAGCCATGAATATCGAAGATGGACCCGATCGGATGCTAGATAGAAAAAGATGGAGACGTGTGGTTGAGTCGGCAAAAACCCACCCAGGGTTGTGAAGCCATTGATGATGATGATGATGAATACCAAGAGGATAGAACCATTTGAAATGTAAATGTACCGTAGAATACTGAGAATATCGTGGACAAAGAGATTGACAAATGTGGAGGTTTTGCGAAGAATGCAGAAATATAAAGAATTGATACTTACTATTAAAAGGGCAAACTGCAATGGGACATGTTAAAAGGGGAGATAAATACCAGTTACTGCAACTTATTATACAGGGAAAAATAATGGACAAAAGATCCATAGGAAGAAGAAGGAATTTATGGTTAAAGAACTTAAGAGAATGGCAATTGCAACAATTGCCAACTGTTTAGATCTGCATTATCAAAAATACCCATAGCTTTCAGGATAGCCAAACTTCGGAACGAAGAGGGCAACTAAAGTAGAAGAAGTACCTATAACATAAACATAGAAAGGAATGGATACTTGTTAAGCTGAAAGCGGGGCCGTTTTACAGGTAGCAGGTATCAAAAGTGGAAAAAACCAAGCTAACGTATGTCAAAGTAGCAAGACTAGTTTTTATGTCATATATGATATTGTTATAAACAAACTTATACAGTTGCCAGACACTTCCTGTGGGCCAACTTTTGACAGACACTTTAAAAGTCGTAAAAAAATGAGGGAATTTACGTCATTTTAGGAAGGCTAAATATTATATATTTATTATTAAGTATAATTCATATAATTCATTATTGTCTGACTGTACACAAGTTTCTTCAGACTTTGATGGTCCCAATTCTACTGACCCAGGTATAATAATTTCCTTAGGTGTTGTAATTAGCTCAGGTATAGAATTAGTGAAAGACTTTGCAGACTGATTATCAGTAATGTTTAATAACACTTTATTTCCAGTAGATTCACATGTATAATATTTTTTCATTAATCAAGTAAAAGATTTATAGCATTGTTTATGAAAACCCATTTCATACAGTTCGCTTGATAAAACAACATATTTGTATTTTAGGTTATGATGCTTTCTAAGTTGTAAAATATTTTGACACTTTTAAAGTATCTTCCTTATATTAATTATAAATTATCCCCAACATTTTGGCAGAAAGCGCATTTAAATACATTTAAATTTTATATTGAGTAAACACTATAAAAAGTTTTAATTATTGTAACACTACTATTTACACTCCTTTATCTATCCGTCTATATATATATATATATATATATATATATATATATATATATATATATATACATATAATTATATATATATATATACATATAATTATAAAAAAATGTTTGTATGTATGTAAGTATGTCCTTCAAAAACTCCCAAACGGCTGGACTGATTGTGAAATTTTCAAAAGTTGTTTTATACAAACCAGGGATGGTATAAGTGTTGTTGTCACCCCTACGATGGGGATTGCGAAGGGGATGGAATGTAAAAACTATCAAAACGGCTAATATTAGTGTCGAATTCATAGTCTTCGAGAACTCTTAGTTTGATAGTAACATTCCCAGTTATGTATTTTGTTAGCACCTCTACGGAAAGGGTGGGTAGGAGATGAAATATAAAAAATATTTAAAACACCGATATTATTGTCGGAGTCGTAGTTTTCAAGTTCACTGAGTTTGATTGTGATATCTCCAATGTTGTAAGCAACGAAAGGGGTGAAAAGGGAAGGAACATAAAATCCTTTAAAATGATTATGTAAGTGTCGAATTTATAGTTTTTGGAGTCGCTGAGTTTAATAGTGATATTCGTTGGATGTGAAGGTGTATGTTCAAAATGGTTTCATTATTCATGTGTAGGATTGACAAGTATTGAATTTTCTATGCTTGATAAAAGTAAGAATTTTTTTTTATGCAACCAATGTAAAAAGAAATGCGATAATAGGGATAAATGTACAAGAAAAGATTATGAGCATCAGTTAACAATAATTGATGAATCCATTAAATTTGTTAAGGAGTACATGCAAAATGAGATTCAAAAAAATATTGTTGATCTACTTGCGGCAAAGGACGAAATTCTAGATACCCTAAGAAATGAGCTAAATCAGGAGATACTGCCGAAGATTCGATCGGATGTTGCTTTTACCTACCCTCATTTGAATCCTGGTCCTACTCCTCTATTTTCTCATGTTGTCCAAAAACAACCTTCTTACATAATCTGACTCTGAATTTATTAATATACAAGAATTCAATTTTTTTCGTTCCGACAGACAATACCACCTAACTAATAATGCTAGGGGCGGGGGTTATATGCTAGCGGTGCGAAAAGAATTTTTAGTATCTGCTAATGAGATAAATACACACGATCTACTTCCTGACTTGCCTACAATAGATATGATCTCAGTAACGTTAAAATACAATAATGAATACTTAATGATTGTTAATTTATACATTCCTCCTCAAGTCCCTCCCAGTAATTTAGACATACTCTTCGACAGAATCTCCTCCTTGCACACCTTATATGATAATAAATTATTAGTTGTTGGTGACTTTAATATATCTGAATATGCAGTTTCTAAATCTTCTTAATTTCTAAATGCTTCTAGGAGAGTACAGTCTCTAATCAACTTTCAAAATTTTTACAATATTTCCCAATTTAATGAAGTGTTAAACGGCAACAATCGTCTTCTCGACTTAGTTCTATGTAATGTTGACGAGTGTAAAGTGAAAAGAGCACTAGACATACTACTTCCAGAAAATATTTACCATCCTTCTCTGACAATTGATTTACCTATTAAATATAATAACTTCCTACCCCCTCAATCAGGCACAGGTTATAATTTCAAAAAGGACAATCTTCCAGCTCTGTACCAATCTATACTAGATATTGATTGGACTATCTCAAACTCCTGCGCTAATGTTGAAGACAGCGTAAATCTCCTTTACGCAAAACTTAATAATTCCTTTGAACTATATGTTCCCAAAAAAAGGTTCATTAAAAAACAATATCCGCATTGGTACAACTATGATATCATTAAAAATCTTAGAATTAAACATAAATTATTCAAAAAATATAAGCTTACTCGAAACCCTCAGGTTAATCATGACTTTTCGAGATGTAGGTAGATCAGAAGTAAAATTGAAAATTAAAACAGCATATGGACATTTTGTTAAAAAATCAGAGGAAAACATTTTGCTTGAACCTAAATCATTCTGGAACTTTATTAACAGTAAAAAAGGCGTATCATCGACAATTCCGAATACTATGTTCTTCAATAATGTAAAACTAGACAACGTTCAGGATACAGGATATAGTTAATGGTTTTGGTACGTTTTTCTCAAGCAATTATACGATTTCCAATGGTAATAATTATCATAATGATCCGACTAATTATGATGTTATAAATATTACTAGTGTCTCTGAGAAAGAAGTTTTGGCTGCCTTAAAAAAATTGAAACCAAAAACCACTGCCGGAATAGACGGTATACCTGCCTACCTAATCAAAGACTGCCGCCAAGCTTTGGCTCAGCCATTAACAATTATATTCAACCTCATTTTGAAAAATTATATTTTTCCAGGTAAATATATATGTCCTATTTTCAAAAATGATAATAAGAATGATTTAACCAACTATAGGCCAATAACTATTCTGAATAACTTTTCTAAGGTGTTTGAAATAGCAATACATGAATATCTCTCCAATAAGGTTAAACATATTATCTTACCAAACCAACATGGTTTTATATTGGGTAGGTCAACTATCACCAATTTATTCTGCAAAACGCAATTTATTGCAGAGACGTTAGATGAAAGAAGTCAGGTAGATGTAGTCTACACTGACTTCTTCAAGGCGTGTCATGTCTTTTTGCAGGAAGGAGTTAGGCATTGTGTTTCAATATAATTTAGATAACTCGGTATTGGTACGACCTGACCTAATTAAAGATCTTGGTGTTTATTACGATCCTAAACTAACTTTCACTGAGCATATTGATAAAATCACTGCAAGCGCTTATCGCATTCTCGGATTCGTAATTAGAAACATGAGACTATTTAAATGTTCTACTACAATGAATTTACTGTTCTCTGCATTTATACGGACCAAACTGGAATATGCCAGTGTTATATCGAATCCTATTTATAATATACACATCTCTACAATCGAACGTATCCAGAGGCGCTTCTTTAAGTCAGCATGTTTTATTCTGGATGGTTTGTATCCGGAGCGGAATATATCGCAACAGTACTTTTATGATCGATTTGGTGCACACAGTCTGCTGAGAAGGCGGTCAATGTACTCTGTATTATTTTTACATAAAATTGTACACCTACAATTACACTGTAATGATCTAGTTGCCATGTTAGATTATCATGTTCCAAGGTTCAATTTACGCCGTAATCAACTGTTTTTTCAACGAACTTATATATACTAATACGAACTAATATATACAAATCTTCACCTCTACATTTTCTAATTGAAAATTATTCTAATATAGAAAAATCTGTTGACATTTTAAACTGCAGCCAATTGTCAATTAGACATTATTGTTTAGAAACCTAAATCTTTGCTTTCAGCATACATAATTGTAATGTTTTCTTATATATTGTGATAGTTTCTTGTAAATTATCGTATGTTATTTATCTAACTACTGCTAACCCTTTCCTGTAAATTGGGTATACCCTGTAGGATATTGTAAATAAATAAATAAATAAATAAATAAGCAGGCAAGCTATCGTCTGGGCAGGACAACGTCAGCTGGGTCAGATAGTTTTAAATAGTTATTATTTACTTACTTATTTACTACAAATATTAGGTTAGAAATGATCCGAAACATCAGATGAATGAACAATGATATAAATGGTCTGTCAGATTTGTCTGGCTCATTGAAAAATATTTTAAAATATTATACTTAATAATATATATAAAATTCAGCCTTCCTAAAATGACGTTAGTTCCCTCATTTTTCAACGACTTTTAAAATGTCTGTCAAAAGTTATGGCCCACAGGAAGTGTCTGGCAACTGTATATGTTTGTTTATAACAATATCATTTATGACATATGTAAAGAATAGCCTTGCTACTTTGACGTAAGTTAGCATGTTTTTTTTTTTCATCTTTGATACCTGCTACCTGTAAAACGGATCGCTTTCAGCTTAGCGAATATACATTATTTCCATGTTTATGTTATACTGCCGATCCTAAAAATTTCATCTTTCCTAAAATCACGAAGTCTGGGGTGACTGGGATCTCACTATCACTGCGGAGCCCTATCGATTGGAAGATATAAATAAACATTTATTTATTTTTTAGTGTCAGTTTCTGTATGTTTTTTTCTGTAGTTCTTTTTTTATATATATTTTGTGATATCCCCATTCATTGTGATTTTTTTTAATGAAAATTGTCCACTTTAAATTAAACACAATTATTATAATTCTTTATTTTAATAAGCTGTTATTTGTACTTGTACCAAATAAAATTATATTCATATTCTAATTTATTCTATTCTATTTTTTTCTGTCAAAAACATCAATATAATAATCAAAAGAATCAATTTTTGTTATTTCCAAAAAGCGAATCAAAATTGTGAGAGATTTGTCTGCACTTGAACGTTATCTCCGCCTGTACCAAAGCAATACACATCGCGATAATCACTAAC
The DNA here is from genome assembly GCA_950111635.1 of Agelastica alni. Classification (NCBI taxonomy): domain Eukaryota; kingdom Metazoa; phylum Arthropoda; class Insecta; order Coleoptera; family Chrysomelidae; genus Agelastica; species Agelastica alni. The sequence continues at coordinate 28,708,592 of OX467718.1, read as the reverse complement.
CCCACGAAAATATAAACACAGCACGCCAGTATATGCATTTGAGGCAACCCCTCTCCGATGCCGATACCAATTGTCGTTAATGCTATAAAGCAAATATAAAGGGCGTCCAAGAAGCTTCTGTTGCTTGTCAACGAAAATGCAAAAGCGCCCAAGCACACGTACGCGATAAAAATGACAATCACAAAATGAGTAGGCACTGTCGGTGACGGTTTTTTTGATCTCAAGCATGTGTTATCAATGTCCGAGGGACGCCAGATTAGTGGTGTTCGTGACGGAGTGTCATGCGTGCAGCTGGAATAAGAAAATGTTCTTATTATGCAAGTAAATTAAATAATGCACACAAAAAATATAGTCCTTAGCACAAAGGTGTGTTTTAAATGAACACATCAAAAAAAAATAGGTCAGTTCACGTAATTTACCAAATAAAAATTATATTAGTTATATATTTAAGAAATAAATTTCCAAATAGTTCTAGAATCTTTGTAATCTTGTTTTGACAATAATTCGTATTAAACTTCGTTTTAGACTAAAACTGTGTTAACATTTTCATAAAAAGTGCCGATTACAGCAAAGTGTCTGTGAAAAACAAGCTGTTTATTGTGAATGTTTTTACAACATGCATGTTTGCAAGGTCATTTGCGAGTAAATCAAATAAAAAAAATGAACCGCAAAAAAAATTGGTCGATGGAGGAGGCGTGCAAGCATCGACTCTCCTGGATGAAGGATATTTAATGCGATATGTTGCAGGTTTGTTAGAAAGACATCATTCCAACATCAGTCGCATGATCAGACGACATAATGAAACAGCTTCGTACCATCGAAGACCAGGGCAAGGGCGAAAACGTTGCACTAATCAAATAAATGATCGTTTTTTCAGACAACGTGCTCTCAGAGATAGAAGGGTTACCAGCAATTTGCTAAAAAATGAACTAACAGATGTTCGAAATATTACGATATCGTCTCTAACGGTTAGAAGACGTTTACATGAAGTAGAATTGTGCAACAGGAAACCGGTCAAAAAACCCTTGCTTACCAGAGAACACAAAGTTTAGAGATTAAATTTTGCAAGATTACATCAAAATTGAACCTTTAATGATTGGAAACGGGTTCTATACTTCGATGAGACTAGAGTTAGCCTAAAGCTTCAGATGGTCGTGAATGTGTCTAACGAAGGCAAGGAGAAAGGTTTGCCAGCTACAATATCTCTTCTAAAGTACCTTTTGGTGGTGGATCTAAAATGTTTTTTGGGAAAATTTGCTTCGAAGCTCGTACGGAGTTGGTCCCAATACGTACGAGATCTATAAATGCCCAATATTACTTAGACAACATTATTGTCGAACGTGTTATGCCTTTTGCTCCGTTTGTTGAACCTTATTTCTTATAATGAAAGACAACGCTCGTCTCCACCTCAAAAAAAAAATTCGAAGTCGTAGACCTCCTGTTCTTAATGACAACCAACTCATAGAGGCCGTTATTGAATAATGGGAGAATATTCCACAAGCTTTTGTTGAAAATTTGATATCAAGCATGCCTCGACGCATGAATGCAGTGATAAAAAGTAGAGGAGGGCCTACATGGTATAAGGGTTGACCTAGATGCATTTATCCTGTTTTACTGATGAATGCAATTCCAGCAAAAAAAAATCTCATGTTAAACTTATTTGTAGGTGTTTATTATTATTTAAATGTTATTTAGTTTTATTTTATTTTTATTACTAAGAATAATTAAAATGGTGCGTTTATTTTGTCCAGAAGTTTATAAAGCATTTCCCAAAAAAGCAGAACAGGATAAAGTTGTATTTTTTAGATAGATCTGTACTAAAGTGCTTTTTAGATTCTAAATGTAAATATAAAACGTTTTTAATATGCGTAGCTCTTGGCATTTTTAAAAAATCATGTAAAATAAATTAAGGCACATCATTAATGGCAAATAACACACAATTTAGCAAACCAAACAGTTAAATCTTTAAAAAAAGACGACTAAATAAAAGCATATCCTATTTAACATTGGTCATATAAAATACAAGGTGTACAAAATCTGCATTTAAAGCTAAGAAACATAAAATGACAGAACGTCAGTTTTTTCAATAAAACATAAATAATACATAAAGTCACGCCTTTTTCCCATAGGGGTAGGCAGAGACCACTTCCTTCCACTTGCTACGGTTCGTACACACATCTTTTGCTTCCTCTACTTTCATCAGTGCTCTCATACATGCTCTTCGGTTGTTGGTACTCTTGACCTGGCCTTTCTTCAAAACAATGTTGATCTGATCTAGATATGTTCGCCAAGATCAACCTCTACCGACTTGTCCATTCACACTCGCCTTATAAATTTGTTTCGTCAATATTCCTTTATCCATCCTTTCTACGTGTCCAAACCATCTAAGCATTCCTTTATCTATCTTTGTGACCACATCTTCTTTTACACCACAGCGTTTTCTTATCTCACTATTCTTAACTTTATCCAACCGAGTCACTCCGGCTATACTTCTCAGACTACTCATCTCCGCAGCATTATTCCTATTTTCATGCTTCTTCTGCCAAACCCAACATTCACTACCATACATAAGTGTAGGAACCAACACACCTCTATGTACCGCCAGACGTGCCTTTTTTGACACTTTCTGGCTATTCATAAAGCTATGCAGTGCCCCATTCATTTGTTTTCCAGCCAACACCCTTCGCTCAATGTCACTGTCAGACTTTCCATCTCTAGTAAATTTTAAATAAAACACCAAGCATAATATTTTTATTTTTTTTAGAGGTTTAACAAGAAACACTTACTTTTGTTATACTTGTTCCTTATCTATCTTTAACGGATTTCAAGATATTTTACTATTCATTTTCTTCAACAGGTAAATTTTTAACACGGGTGTTATAAAGGTAACATTATTTTAGATTAAATTAATCATATAAAATTGATATGAGTAAAAAATAATAATTTTAATATTAGAATGAAGAATATTAATGAAAACGTAGGGGTTTTGACATACCTACACCAAAGCATTAAAATTAATTAGCATACACCTGAAAAAATAAAGCTTTAAGATTTGATGTAAGCGTAGCCCGAGGTCTACTGTCGTGATAGCTGGTAAAAATAAAGAAGATGATGTTAGGCCGTGAATGTAAATATGTATATTTCAATAAACCTTTCATGTTTAGAATTATTCTCTATGGCGGGTATTACTGTACATGTATCATCATCATGAGCATTCACCCGCTGACGAGTATAACATGTCTTTTGACAGCATTATCTTCGGGTTTTTTGATGGTTAAACAAACCTGTTCTGGAGCCCCAGATTTTTCCCCGCTGGTGGCACCACCATCACCATCTACCGGTCGTTGTTATTCTTGTGGATCAGCTCCAAGTGTGAGGAGCATTTACCTCACACTTCCTTACACTTGTTACGGTTCTTATACACATATTATTCTTCTTTTACTTTCATCTGTAATCTTTTACATGCTTGTCGTTTGTTGGCACTCTTGACCTTGCGTTTTTTCAAAACAATGTCAATCTTATCGATAAATGTTTGCCGACGTCGTCATTTACTGACTTGCCCATTCACACTGACCTTATAAATATGTCTCGTCAATATTTTATCCACTCTCTACGTTCAAAACGTCTAAGCATTCCTTTATTTATCTTTGTAACAACATCTTCTACACCACAGCGTTCACTTATCTTACTATTCTTCACTTTATCTAATCGTGTCACTCCGGATATACTACTTGGACTACTCATTTTTGCGGAATTAATCTTATTTTTATACATTTTTTGACTAACCCAACATTTTTTTTAGCCTGGCTGGGAAAATCTTCATAACACAAAGAATTAAATGGGCTATCAAAAACTTTAAACCATTTAAGTCGCCAGAAAAGGACAGAATATTTCCCGCCTTACTGCAACATGGCCTTGAAATACTAGAGCCTTCTTTGAAAAGGTTATTCAAGGCCAGATTTATCTTCGGTTATATACCGCAAGCTTGGAGAAAAGCCGTGGTATCGTTTATACCAAAGACTGGTTGACATCCAATGGACGAACCAAAGTCTTAACGCCCCATCAGTCTCACCTCCTTTCTCCTTAAAGCAATGGAGAAAATAATAGATTGTTACATCAGAAGCGAACTACTTGAGTTGAGACCACTCCACAAGAAACAGTTTGCTTATCAAGCTGGTAAATCCACGATAAATGCTCTACAGTGCCTAGTTGAAAGCATTAAAAAGATATACGCGGAAAAAGAAATGGCTCTTTGTCCTTCATCGACATAGAGGGTGCTTTTGACAACACCTCGCATGCCTCCATAACTAGATCACTCGAGGAAAGAAATATAAACGCCTCACTGATCAGATGGATACAATCTATGCTAAAAAGTAGAATTATTGTGGCGAATCTTGGGGGAGAGACAGTCAAGATGACAGAAGAAAAAGGTTGTCCCCAAGGGGGAGTTCTATCGACTTTGCTGTGGTCACTGGTTGTAGACAACTTGATAGCTAAGCTACACGACTCTGATTTTACGACTCAAGATTACGCCGATGACCTAGTCGTCACCATTAGGGGCAAACATGATGAAGTAATTTCCAATCGCATGCAAGTAGCCCTAAACACAATCAGAAACTGGTGCGCAAAAGAAGGACTTAACGTTAATCCTAGCAAAACAGTGCTGGTTCCATTCACCAGGAGGCGAAAGTACGAACTAAAAGCCCCAACTCTGAATGGAACTTAGCTTACTTTTTCCAAAGAAGTTAAATATTTGGGCGTCAGAAAAACTGACATGGAACAGCCAACTGAACAACAGTCTAAAACCAAAAATGATCCACTGGTCATACCAAACGATCATTAAACCAATAGTCACCTATGCTTTATTGATATGGTGGCCAAAAATGCAAGAAATTTCGGCACAAGTCAAGCTGCAGAAAGTGCAGCGGCTAGCTTGTCTGGGAATCACAAAGGCAACATTTACGTGCCCTACTGCAGCCGTATAGGTAATGCTAAACCTTCCACCATTGCACTTATGTGTAATGAAAGAAGCAGCAATCAGTGCCTTCAGAGTGAGCCAGACAACAAATCTTAGAGCAAGAAATCGGAATGGACATTTGAAGATTTTGAAAAATATTTCTCTAGAATCCATTTCTAAGCCGACAGATATTATGCCAGTTAGGTACGACTTCGAAATGCAGTTTAAATTGGTTATAAACAACCACCAAGTTTGCACAGAGAACGGACCTCAACTAGGAAGGGATGCTTTAGTGTGGTACACTGATGGATCCAAGATGGATGAAAGGGTTGGAGTGGGCGTTATAGGGCCAAATTTTAGGCTCTCAAAACCCCTTGGTAACACCCCAACCATCTTTCAAGCAGAATTACATGCCATAGAGATATGTGCCCAGGAGTGCATCAAAAGAACACCCGAAGGGCAGAAATCTATATTTTATCAGATAGCCAAGCAGCACTAAAAGCTCTGAAGTCATACACTTGTGAGTCTAAGCTGACTTGGGACTGTAAACAGTCCCTGAGACAACTGGCAGCAAACAATCAGATTACTCTGATGTGGGTTCCAGGCCACAAGGGAGTTAAAGGCAACGAAGAAGCAGATTGCCTTGCCAAAGAAGAGGCAAATATAAAATTTTCCGTCCCAGAACCCTTCTGTGGACTTTCCAAAGCGCACTTGAAACAAGAGGTTCGACGTTGGGAAACAAATGAAATAAAATCTCACTGGCATAAAGTGCCAGGACAAAGGCAAGCGAAAAGGCTAGTAAGTCTTTCGCCAAGGAAAGCTAAACAGCTTTTTGAGTTGGACAAGAAAGACTTGAAACTGGTGACAGGAATCCTCACTGGATACTGCCTTCTAAGGTACCACCTGAAAAAAATGGGCAAAACAGAGAGTGATAGTTGCCGCTACTGAGAGAATTTCGCTGAAACTGCAGAACATTTGCTTTGCGAATGCCCAGCGCTTTTTTGCAAGAGGCTTAAGTTTCTGGAAGGGGCCTTCCTAAAGCCCTTCGATATCAGAAACTTGGCTCCCAGGAAACTGATAAACTTTACTCGAAGTCTCGGAATCCCGGGCCTCGAATATATTAAGGGTTATGCACAAAAGATCTGATAGGTCGAAGTGCTTGAGAGGCAATATGGCCTTCACGACCCACCCTACAATCTACAATCTACAACCCAACATTTACTACCATACATGTAGTGTAGGGGCAAATTCGCCTCTGTGCATAGCCAGATGTGCTTTTTTTGACACGTTCTGGCTGCTTATACAGATCCGCAAAGCCCCATTCATTTATTTTACTGCCAACACTTTTCGCTTAATGTCACAGTCATATTTTTCTTCTCTCGTAAACTTTGAACCCAAGTTTACAAACTCATTTACTTGTTGCACTCATTCTCCTTCAATCAGAACCCCGTAATTTGTCATGCTTTCTTCTCTTTTAAAAACCATACTCTTTTGCTTACATTTATCATACATACATAAATACATCACGCATAATATTAACGATCGCCTGCAACTCCTCTTTTGATGACGCTATTGTGACCTGATCATCGGCGTAAAGGAGGCATTTAACGATCTAATCATTCATTCTTAATTCATACGCACTCTCATTCAAATCTTTTAAACAATCGTTTTTGTGTACGTTAAACAGCCATGGCGACGCCACACATCCCTGTATAACACCTTTTTTCTTGTTAAACCAGCTCGTGTAAGCTCCGTTTATCCTGATACAAGCAGTGAAATAATAGTAAATTAACTTTAGTGCTCGTAACAAACTACCGCTCACCTCGTACATATACAATGTCGACCACAATTCACTCCTCAGCACTCTGTTATATGTCTTTTTTTTAAGTCTACAAAAGCACATTGGACTTTTTGGCCAAGAATTTTTCATCTATACCTTGTAATAGAAAGACCTGATCTATACATCTCCTTCCTTTTCTATATCTTGCTTGCACATCCCATATCATCTTCTCAATTTCATCCGTCACTTTTTTAATTAATATCTTTGCATAGAGTTTGCCGACGATGCTAAGTAAGCTAATGCCTTGGTAGTTGTTACAGTCCTGCTGCAAACCTTTTTTTCTGCAAAGGGGTACGATAACGGCCTTGCACCAGTCGTCTGGTACGCAACCACTCGTCCAAGAAAGGTTAAAAAGGCGGTTAAGCAGACAAGCTACCACGCCTTTAGCATTTTAACCGTTATTTTATCGTAGGTTAGGTTAGGTATCATGTGAGTGATAACGTAACTTGCAGCCTAACCTAATTTCATTCTGATTAACGCTTTCACAATCTCTGCCGTACTAATTTTTCATTTCATTGCAACTTTCACCCATATCTCTTTTTTAAATAAACTTTTGAATTATTCCTTATATCTCTTTAAAACGCATTTCTCTCCTTTTACTCCTTTCCGATTTTTTTTTAGTTGCGAGGTAGTATTTTCACCTCTGGCTGTTCTTATGGGCTTTCAAAAAAGTTTAATATTTATCTGGAAATCATCAGATAACCTTCTATTAAATTCATCTTTATCACTTTTCTTCTATCTTGCCACAACCTCTTTTGCCACACCTTTCAACCTTTTATACTTATGCCATGCTTTGTTTACATCCTCAGTCGTTGCCTTTTGCGTTCTTTAATTAACTTTTGTGGCCAGCCAGAACTAATTTGACATTTTTTCATGTTTGCCTTGAGGACGTATTTATATCGTTTCAACCGTTCACCTTGGTTGCGTTGTCCGTACAAAAAAGGTGACAAACAGAGGCACTTGCTATAAAGACAGAACTTGTTCGTACAGTGGCAGCACTGTTTTGGAATTACCTGCGTGCACGGCAATACCCGCTGCACCCCTAAACAAAGATAAATTCAAGTTCGTTATAGAGTGTCGAAAAAGAAATAATTAAAAAAATAAATATGTTACAGCTAAAGTCCGATACTGGCTAAATTTAGGTTTGGCCGGCTAAACTTAGTTTTACCCAAAACAGCTAGATAAAGCTGACAAAAATAACGAATTTCGGGCTTTAGCAAGCTAATACTAGCAATAACCAAACACAGGTGAATAAAGTTAGTATTTTTTGTGTGTCGATTGCAAAATGTAAAGAATGACTCATACTTTGAGGCGGTGAATATTATGCTGTCTCCGTATTTCTTCTCTCTTCTTTTTCCAGTTATTACATTCTCGGCTGATACTTTCGTTTATCAATGTTGTGACTGTTCTCGTACAAGTCGGTAGTCTTAAGTTACAGTGTGTAAAAATTTCCGTTAATCAGAAAGAAGTTTAATGAAAATTTTGCTGAAATGTTGGAGTAAAAAGACGCAAACATTTTTTACATGGATGAAGAGCAGTACATCGCATATTAAAAAGACATTAATAATGCAAAAGAAGCCACAAATTTAACAACGCTACAGTGTCGACGATCAATGCTGAACTCGTCGAGGTACAAGAGCAAATAAAAAGTTTACGACAGCTAAAATCCAATCTCTACAGGAGGTAAAGGATTCACGAGGTGTAACTGCAAACAAGGCTGTAATACAAAAAGATGCAAGTGTAAATTCGAGGGCGTTATTTGTAACTCAAAGTGACATAACAGTATGTCTGATGCGTTATATTATAAATAGACTTTAAAATGTATTTGAATACTAAAATTGTACGTGACGAAAATACACGCACCTATATGTAAAAGTTTATTTTTATTAAAACTCCACCTTTATCCAAAGACGTTTGGCTAATGCTAAGTTTATCCGGATAAAGTTTGAAATTACTACTATTCTATGTTTCAATTTAACTTTATCCAAAATCGTTGGATAGAACTAGCTTTAGTCGGTTAAACTTAGTAGTATCCAGATTTCGAACTTAAGTTGTAACATATGCATTGATAAAAAGAACATTTAATTAAATATTTGCTTGGAAAAGACTAGTTTTCAACTTTTTAAAATTTTAAATTTGTAAAAATTTTAAAAATCTTTGCTTTATTGCAAAGATTTACCTTCCTGGGCCATGTCATTTGTGATTTATATGAAAGGTCTTGTTACGATTTATTATATAAAAACATATTTCTTAAGCATTTTTGGTAAATTTTTATAAATTTATTATTATTTTATACATTATATTAATTATAAAAATGATTTCTTTGACCCTCTTTTAATTTATTTTATTATTAAATAAATCGTTTCAACACTTTTAAATAAAAAATTATATTACAATTTTTAACTGTTTAAAACAAATTACAGTAAAAAAATAAAAACTCATTTTAATTTTTCGAAAAACATAAGATTTAAAAAAAATTATGTCCCTGTGATCAAAGTTATTAATTTTGCAGTAGGTATAAGGTCTTAACTTAAACCGTCGCGTGAATTATTTCATAAATAAATAGATTGTTGCTTAAAAACTTATTTGATGTTAATAAAATATAGTCAGTCAATCCTTTTTTAATAAAAAATATATAAATATTTTGTAACGAGTTTTTACAATTTAGAATTTCGTAAAATGCTATTTAATGATAGAAATAAGAAATTTTTTGATGAATTTCGTAAAGGTATTTTATAAATTATTTACAGTTGTAAATTAATTGCCATAAAAATTAAAAAAATTTGTTTGTCTTTTTAAGAGCTTTTATCTGGAAAAAACGTTTTCTACCCAATTTATTAGCCACAATAGGCACTTAGGCCTTTGTTACTTTTGTTTATGAGCACAGTATTTTTGGCTGTCATTAAAGTTCTTAGTGTCAGAGAAGAAGAAAGCCTTGCTAGATTGGCTGGCTACAAAAGCCAATCAAAGAATGCAACAGGCAACTATTGAGGATGTAAACAAGGCAAAGAATGAGTATTAAACGTTAAAAGGTGTAGCAAAAGAGATTGTGGCAAGTAAGAAGGAGAGTGATTAAGATGAATTTGATAGAAGGTTATCTAACGATTTCCACAATATTTAACTTTTCTGGAAGTCCATAAGAACAGCCAGAGGCAAAAAAAACTACCTTGCAACTGGAAAAAATCAAAAACAAAGATGGGAGAATGGTAAAAGGAAGGAATGCGTTGTAAAGAGATGAAAGATGTATTTGAAAAAGCAGATAACAAGTACAGGCTCCATACGAAGACATGAGTAAAAGTTGCAATGAAAGTGAAATTAGTACGACTCAAGTTGTGGAAGCGTTGAACAGTATGAAATAGGGTTTAGCTGCTGGGTACGACAGGATAACAGTAAAAATGCTAAAAGCTGGACAAACTGTGGTAACTTGTATTCTCTACCGCCTTTTTAACCTGGAGTGGTAGCATACCAGACGACTGGTGCAAGGCCGTTATCGTGCCGCTTTACAAGGAAAAAGAATTGCAGCAGGACTTTAAGAACTACCGAGGTATTAGTTTACTTAGCATAGTTGGTAACGGTATGCAAAAATATTGATTAAAAAAGTGACGAATGAATTTGAGATGATATGGGATGTGCAAGCAGGATTTGGAATGGGAAGGAGATGTATGGATCAGGTCTTTTCTTTGCGAGGTATGATCGAAAAATTCTTGGCATTCAGAAGATCTTTTGTGCCTTTATAGACTTGAAAAAGGCCTATGACAGAGTGGTAAGGAGTAAATTGTAGTCGACATTGTCTATGTATAAGGTAGTTTAATACGAGCAATGAAATCACTTTACGAGGATTCTACTACTAGTGTCAGGATAAACGGAGCTTACACGGACCAGTTTAACATAAAAAAGGTGTGGGATGTGTGGCTTCGCCATGGCTGTTTTACTTATACATAGACGATTGTTTAAAAGATTTGAAACTTTGTGCGTGCGGATTGAAAATAAATCGCTTTGCTCGTGCGTTAAACTTCGCTCGCGTGAGCAATCGCCAACTTATCGCACTAGATGTACAATATACTATTAACTAAGTTAAATTGTGCGTTAAAGCGTTTAAAATTTTTAATATAAATTTATTCAAATAACTTACTTATACATACATATGGGTAGGCAGAGACCACTTCCTTTTACTTGCTACGGTTCTTACACACATCTTTTGCTTCGTCTACTTTCATTAGTGCTCTCATACATGCTCGTCGGTTGTTAGTACTCTTGACCTGGCCTTTCTTCAAAACAATGTTGATCTGATCAAGATAAGTTCTCCGAGGTCGACCTCTACCGACGTCAATCTTTCTTCATCCATCCTTTCTACATGTCCAAACCATCTAAGCATTACTTTATCTATTTTTGTAACCACATCTTCTTTTACACCACAGCGTTCTCTTATCTCACTATTCTTTACTTTATTCAACCAAGTCACTTCGGCTATACTTCTCAGACTACTCATCTCCGCAGCATTAATCCTATTTTTATGCTTCTTCTGCCAAACCCAACATTCACTACCATACATAAGTGTAGGAATCAACACACCTCTATGCACAGCCAGACGTGCCTTTTTGACACTTTCTGGCCATTCATAAAGCTATGCAGTGCCCCATTCATTTGTTTTCCTGCCAACACCCTTTACTCAATGTCACTGTCATACTTTTTATCTCTCGTAAACTTTAAACCCAAGTACACAAATTCATTTACTTGTTCCACTCTTTCTCCCTCAATCGAAACTCCACAGTTTGTTATGCTTTCTTCTCTTTCAAAAACCATTACTTTCGTTTTGCTTGCATTTATTTTCATTCCTTTGATTTTCAGGGCATCATGCATAACATTAACCATCGCCTGCAACTCCTCTTTAGATGACGCTAATATGACTTGATCATCGGCGTAAAGAAGGCATTTGACGATCAAATCATTAATTTTCAATCCATACGCACTTTCTTTGAAATCTTTTAAACAATTGCCTATGTATAAGTTAAACAGCCATAGCGAAGCCACACATCCCTGTCTTACACCTTTTTCGATGTTAAATCAGTCTGTGCAAGCTCCGTTTATCCTGACACAAGCAGTGGAATCCTCGTAAAGTGATTTCAGTGCTCGTATTAAACTACCACTCACCCCATAAATTTACAATGTTGACCACAATTTACTCCTCACCACTCTGTTATAGGCCTTTTCCAAGTCTATAAAAGCGCAATAGACCTTTTGACTTCTAGCCAAAATTTTTTTGACTATACCTCGTAATGAAAAGACCTGATCCATACACCTCCTTCCTCTTCTAAATCCTGCTTGCACATCCCATATCATACGGCGTTGAAATAATATAACTAAGACCCAATATAAATTAAAAACTTACACGATTTGGTCATTATCATCGGTATCATCGGCTTCTTCCAAATCCGTGGACACAGTGATTCCAACAATGGAAGAATTGGCGGAATTCTTCATAATCTGCAATCTATCAGAGTTGTGGGTGGAGCAAATCGGAACTGCTCCATCAGCGATCGTTTGGCGTATTAGTCCTTGTTTACCTCTAATATGGCTAGATCTGACAGTAGCGAGAACGGAGCCTTTTGAAATAATAATTTTGTTAATGTACTGAGTGTAATAATTCGACAAGAAGTTTACATTGTTTGGGGAGTGGTGCACCGATTCTTTATGATCTAAGGAAGATTTTATTAATACAAACTATTTACAACATTAAACTATTAAAGTATTTTTCATTTATATTTTGCACTTTAACAGGTTTGAAGCCAATTAAAAAATTATGGAATTTAAAATGAACGTAACCTATATTTTTTTTTCGGGGTGGATAGCGGGTTTAGGACGAAAGAAAACAAATTTCTCGCTCTTCTTAAATCGCCGACGTTTCGATCTTTATTTTAGGTCTTTCTTAAGGTTTTTTAAATCATGGAAGTCTTAAGTCAATAATGTAAAATTTTTTTGATATCGTAACCATCACAGAATCAGAGCAAACATGTTTACAATTAACATTGAGCAAATGAATTAATCTCATAACAAAACAATATTAAAAAGAATAATTTCTATTCCTTCGATAATATTAAAATCACATACAGACAGCACAAACAAACTAAGGCAAAAAAAACCTATAATCAAAAATCTTTATTAATATATTGGGTGAATGTGTGCAGTAATTAACTAATAATAGTTTTTAAATGTAAGTACCGACCATAATAATATATTTTAATAGAACTATTATTATTTCAATAAAATCATTTTTCCATAGCAACAAAAATGAACATGGTATATACAAAAGAATAACATAAAATATAAAAAGAATGAAATAAAATATCATTTTACAACATTCTTACCCCTTATATTAAAAAGCGTGTTTAATAATTTTAACAAACTCCATTTTAAATATCCAATAAACACAGTTTCACAACTGGTCGACAATAGGTTCCAAGTTGGGTCTTAACATCCACGGTCCTTCATGTCCATCTTTCCCTAAATAGATTGCGATAACTCTTCATTTTGGCCAACAATTCTAGGGAAGATCTCCATCTACAAGAATGACTTTATCACCAATCTTGATATTCCGTGGATCTCTCGTAAACCACTTTGTTCTTCTGGTCAGTATTGGTATATATTCCTTTAGCTATCTTTTCCAAAAACAGTCTGCTAAATATTGGGACGTCCTCCACTGCTTTCGAGCAGGGCTGGATCAACCCATTAGGCAATGATTTGGGGTTAACGCTTCGTCATTGTCAGCTTCCAAAGGTACGTGCACTAGGGGTCGACTGTTGACGATACTTTTTGCCTCGGCCATGACAACTAAGAGTAACTATTTTCTCTCAAGCAATGCCACCCTTAAGTCAAAATAGTACAGCTGGGATTTCTTATAAACAGTGTCTCCATGATATGCATTTGTAAGAATTTCCTTACTGTTTATATCACTGTTATAATAAAAACGACCCTGTTCTATTATCTGGCCGAGGCGGTATAGTTCACACAAGGCGCTTACCTATTTCTTTAGCGGCATAAAAACGACCCCATTTTAGCGGATGATTTATTACCGCAGGCGGCGAATCTTCGTTACCTCACGAGAAAGAAACCGTTTTATCCAGTAATTTCGAGAATAATTCATTTCGATTAAAATAAGAAATTTCGAGGTCGTAGTTTTTAGTTTTTTAAATAAAGTTAATAGAGAATGTGATGTATTGTTAAAGACATATTGCAACATTGGTGTCAGAAGTTAGGATCTTTGTGACAGAAGATTTATGGTCATATACAAGATATATGTCATACAACGCTATCGAGGACGTTATAAAATTTATAAAAAATTAATTTGAGAAGTTACAAAGGCGCTGTTTAAAAGCAGAAAAACGACGACAAGAAGACCTCGAAAAATGTTTGAAATAACAAAAGAAGCAGAGAGAAGAATAAAAAAACTTCTAAAACAACAGGAAGAGGAAAGTAGATACCCAGAAACTTCTAGAACAACAAAAAGAACAAAGAAAAGTAGATACCCAGAAAATTCTAGAACAGCAGTTCTTAAAAACAAGTCCTACAAAAACAAGAAAGAAAAGAAAGACGTCAAGAAAATTGACGGTGAGTTAAGAAAGGAAGTAGACACAGTACGAGATGAAGTAAAGGACATCAATAATAAGATCGACGCTGTTTTCAAGACTTAAGTTAACACAATTAAAAAGGACGTACAAAGCCAGATTACTTTGATTAAAATTCAAGATCGTCATGACATGGTTGTGATATCGGGAATTTCAGTAAAACTTCCAATTTTTGATGAGCAGTCTTTCTGGCCTATATACTGCAGACAGTTTGAAACTGCAGCCTCGTCTTATGGGTGGAACGATAAAGAGAAGTCTACTGCACTCATAGTGGCCTTGAGAAGACAAGCTGCAGACAATCCCTGTCAACCAACAAAGCAAATATGGAGATCTAGGCTTGTCTGCGGTGGGGGCATATATTTGTACAATATTAAGATTAGTTTTATTCGTGTGTATTTGTAGAAGCATGACCCCGTCTGAAACCGGAACGATATTAATATTATGCGATACAATATTCTTTGATACAATTACTGCAACTTCATTTCGGTGGTGATTTTCGTTAATTCCTGAGTAGAATATTTCGCCATTATCTGTACAGAATCGACCTGAATTGGGCCATCTGACATCACTAAAGCCGAAGATTTCGATGTTTAGCCTCTGCATTTCTTGTATTATGTTGGCGGTTTTTTCAGGCTCATACATGCTTTAAAAGTACATATTTTTATCGCCTTATCGAGTTTTAACGCCGCAGTCTTTTGTTTTTCACATAATTTCATTATTTGACTACGTGGGAGGCCCAGTCCATCGCTGACATTGCAACTTCCTTGTTTTGTTTAGGTAGGCCAAAGTCTACTACAGAAGATAATTTTAATGTTATTGCGCAATGTTTTGTGCAATCGCTCAAAAAATCTCAAATAAAAGCATGGGAAGTATAAGTTAGCAAGAAAAACTTACAAATAATTTAAAAAAGTCTGCAAGTTGTACACTATACGACAAGGAGCCGATCCCAACTTTTACAACACCAATTTTTAGGACGACTAAGCGACTTTTGAGGTAGAAAAAGTCCAGAGATTGGCATGTCTGCTGATCACAGGCTATCTACGGACCACCCCAACAAAAGCCCTTAAAACGATTCCACATCTACTACCAGTAAATCTGTTTGAAAAAGGCTCTCAGACTCAATCCTGTGTTCCCATGTGCACAAAAAATACTGACTATACTAAACCTATCCCTATGTTCGAATGCGACATATTCCTGGAAATCCCATCAAGAAAAGATTAGGCCAAGAATCTAGTTAAACCTCAGGGCGCAGTATTTTATACGGACGGCTCTAAAGTATAGGGGAGATTAGGCTGTGGTGTTTTCTCAGAAGACCCCTCACTTAGCAGGTCGTTTCGTTTGCCTGACTACTGTAGTGTGTATTAAGCCAAAATGATAGCCATTACCGAGGCAGCTGTCTAGACACTCCGCAATGAACAAAAGTTGGACGAAATATCCATTCATTGCGACAGCCAGGCTGCAATCAAATCACCAGTCTACTTGACCTCTAGGGCAGCGGTGCAATGCCGAGCTGCCCTGAATACGCTAGCAGCTAAGTTTAGTATTTGCATTGTCTGGATACTCCAACACAGGGACATACCAGGCAACTGTAAGACGGACGAGCTAGCAAGTGAGAGCACCACCCTCCCAGCTGCATCTGTCTCATCTTAGTAAGGAGTACCGATTACAAACTGCTGGCTTCTCCTGCACAGCAAAGTAGTTCAAAAAGCCAACTCGAGGTGGCAAAACGAACCTACATGCACATCACCGAAACATATTTAGCCTAAACTAGATCTACGTCGAACTAACGATGTTTTAACTCTATCCAGGAAGTCCATTTGAAATCCGATCGCGGCCATAGTAGGTTACTGGGCAGCTTGATCCCATGAACGGCGCATGGAAATCGCAGAGCTACGACACGACTTCTGTAAGACCTCACAATTTTTATTAAAAGCTTCAACTGATTCTCACGGTAAAGGAGGAAAGAAACGCAGTCCATCACGGTATCACAACGGGCCAAAAGGCATTAGTGGGTTTCCTCCGAATCGCCGTTTTAACCTTACCTAACCTAAGCAACTTTTGAGGTAAATGGTAAAGTGAATAGATACAACTGTGGGTTTTTACAATTCCCCATGTGACGATAAAGAGAAAGTTAAACTCTACTAGCGTAAGTGTATAGGTAGGCAGAGATTTTAAGCCCTTTTTTTAACGCT
The DNA here is from genome assembly GCA_950111635.1 of Agelastica alni. Classification (NCBI taxonomy): domain Eukaryota; kingdom Metazoa; phylum Arthropoda; class Insecta; order Coleoptera; family Chrysomelidae; genus Agelastica; species Agelastica alni. The sequence continues at coordinate 28,691,981 of OX467718.1, read as the reverse complement.
ACTGTCAATTTTGTAAAGTACCAAGATATGGTTCAAGAAGCGTTGTTGAATTTATAAAATAGTCCACTTTATAAACATCTGCAGCTGGAAAAAAAAGCGGGCAAGGCAATAAGATAAAACACCTGTGCATTAGCATAAGCACGGCTATTTTTTATTTATATTTTGTCGACAATAAACAGTAATTAAAATATTTTATTTATAAAGTTTATTTTTATTATTTATTATATTTTAATAACATTTACCAAAAATAAAAACACATTAATAAAATTAAGTTAAAATTAAAAAAAAAACATTGGTTAAGTTATAAATATGTAAGCAATGATTATATGAAATTACTCACCTTCAAGCGATTCACAAAAGTGCTTCCTAGATGTTGTAGAGGGTGATTTATGGTAGCTTGTGGAGGGACTTTTAACAATAGTTTTTTTTGTTTGGCAGCATAGTTTAAAGTAGCTCTTTTTGGCTCTTGACGCCATAATGCTACCAAAAGTAGAAAGTAGAACTAACATTAAAGGAATTCCGATGATGGCGTATATCATGGTTACTACTTTTCCAAAAGCAGTTTTTGGAGTTAGTTTTTCGTATCCTACAATTATGAAACAAAAATTTAGTAACAGTCCGAAAAATATTTTATTTTACTGAAGGTAGGTACTTTATGCTAATATAAATAAAGTTATAGCATTTAATAAGGTTAGACACACATATATTATTTTTAATCAACTTCTTAGCTATGATTTTTTATCCAACAAACTCAAGTGAATTAACAGCTTCCTCATCAATTTAAATATTAAAGTGTTAAAAATATTTTAACCAATACCCCTTTAGAATAGCTTCTGACACGCAAGAAACCCGCAAGTCAACACCAAAAAAACTAACTTAAACTATAACTAAAAAAATTAGATTTAAATTACAGGTTTACATCATGTATGGATAAGGTCTTTTCATTACGAGGTATAGTCGAAATATTCTTGGCTACAAATCACTAGGTCTACTGCGCCTTTACAGACAGAGACATAGTGGTGAGGAGTGAATTGTGGTCGACATTGTCTACGTATGGAGTGAGCGGTAGTTTAATAAGAGCACAGAAATCACTTTAGGAGGATTTCACTGCTTGTGTCAGGATAAACGCAGCTTACACGGACTGGTTTAGCATCGAAAAAGGTATGAGACAGAGATGTGTGGCTTCGACATGGCTGTTTAACTTATACATAGACAATTGTTTAAAAGATTTGAAAAAGAGTACGTATGGATTAAAAATGAATGATTTGATCTTCAAATGCCTTCTTTACGCCGATGATAAAGTCATATTAGCGTAATCTGAAGAGGAGTTGCAGGCTATGGTTAATGTTATGCATGATGTCCTGAAAATCAAAGAAATAAAAATAAATGTAAGCAAAACAATAAAAAATGGTTTTTGAAAGAAAAGAAAGCGTGACAAACTGTGAGGTTCTGATTAATGGAGAAAAAGTGGAACAAGTAAATGAGTTTGTATACCTATGTTCAAAGTTTACGAGAGATGGAAAGTACGACAGTGACTTTGAGCAAAGAGTGTTGGCAGGAAAACTAATAAATGGGGCACTGCATAGCTTTATGAACACCCAGAAAGAGTAAAAAAAGGCACTTCCGGTTGTGCATAGAAGAGTTTTGGTTCTTACTCTTATGTATGGTAGTGAATGTTGGATTTGGCAGAAAATAGGATTAATGCTGCGGGGATGAGTAGTCTAAGAAGTATAGCCAAAGTGACTTGGATGGATAAAGTAAAGAATAGTGAGATAAGAGAACGATGTGGTGTAAAAGAAGATGTGGTTACAAAGATAGATACAGAAATGCCTAGATGGTTTGGACACGTAGAAATGATGGATGAAGGAAGATTGACAAATTTATAATGCGAGTTTGAATGGACATGTCGGTAGAGTTCGACCTCGGCGAACATATCTCGATCAGATCAACATTGTTTTAAAAAAAGGCCAGGTCAAGAGTACTAACAACCGACGAGCATGTATGAGAGCACTGATAAAAGTAGAGGAAGCAAAAGATGTGTGTAATAACCGTAGCAAGTGAAAGGAAGTGGTCTCTGCCTACCACTACGGTAAAAAGGCGTGACTATATGTATGTATGTGTGTATGTTTACTCCAGAAATATTTAACAGTATATAGTTATTTTTAACGGTCATTTTTTACCATACCAATGGAAAAATGTCTTAATCCACGTTGGCTCCGAATCTGTTTATTTCTCAATTCATGTTGGCACATAAACTGGTTTTTTCTTCACGACCTGTTTTTAGATAATTCAACTCACAATTTGTTTTTTATAGAGAGTATCCTAAATTACAATTGCAAAAGACTTGTATTGCCCAAACTTGCATAAAAATAAAGCCTTATTTGGATTTTTTGTACTTCACTATTATTAAAGCAATAAAACAATCCTTATTAAATTTTATTCTGCACAAAATCTGATTTGCAAAAAGTTTTTTTTTATTTTTAAATAACCACAAAATGGCAGCTTGTTAGCAGATTAAATATAATGCTTTTTTGTAAGGTTTTTGGTGAGCAGCATGTTTAGTTTCAAAAATCACATGGGAATAAGTAAAATTTTTTTTGTTATACCGGGTATATCAATTGTATTATTCCAACGCCATATCTCAGTTGATTTAATAAATTTAAATTAAAATTTGTAACGTTAAATACTAACTTATTGTTTCTAAAAAATCATAATATTAATAATATTTAGTTACTTTTGGTGTGACCAGAAATATTTCGTATAATACCATCATAAAATTTTTTTTGGTAAAATAAATCATAAGTCATTTGTTTATAAAAAATGTAATTGTTAATTAATTGTGAAAACTTGCATGATATGCTTTGGATAATTTATTTAAAAAGCTACAGTCACAATTTTAAAAAAAAACCTCAATTCAATTTATAAGTAAAACACGGAACTTTGAAAATATTACTTAAAAGTCATTTAAAGGATTTTAAATATTTTTTACTTCTGTTTGGGAAAGGTCAGATCTTGCCATCTCTGAAAGTTTTAAAAAAAAATTCAAAATTTCGGGTAAATTGGCTATTTTTTTTTCACAAAATTTTAATTTTTTCAAAAAGTACCCCCAGTTATGTTTAAATTATACTTTCGTCAATGCTAAAAAAAAATTATCGAAATTACGCCGTCAATGTTGTAGCTGTCATCCTCTGTAGAACCGATTCTGTAGCATTCTACTTCACTGATTCGAGCGCCCTCGTACAAAAATATGTTGTTTCACCAAAAGACTACAAATTATTAAATAAGTTGTAGTTACATTTTTAATAATGAAAAATACCAGTGATGCTGATGGAAATATTTTAGAACGAGAGATTAAACTGCCTTTTAAGAAAAAGTAATAATCTATCGTTTTTAAATGGCATACTTATTTCGGATTAAAACAGCATACTGTGATTTGTATGCCTGTGTCTTAGAAAATAACTTCTAATATGCTTTAAACGATCTTCCAGTCCAGTTTTTCTAATCCATGGCCTATTTTGGGTACGTCCAATTTCTGTATGTCATAATGGCATGGTTCTTGATCTTGCAACTCTTTTAGGCGGCCAAACTTTTTGCTAAAGATCGATGTAGTTCCTCTGGTTATTCGTAGATCTTAGGCTACGCAGTGTGAAATAGAAACGTCTTTCGGAACTGTAAAAAGATCTTGCTGGACCTCAATGGTTTCGCCTGGTCTTCCTTCTGTTTACGTAGTCCGACATAAAATCTTTAAAATTCGGTTGAGTCCAATGGTTGGCCGTAGCAATGGCTTCAAATTGCCTGAAATATATAAACCAGAAATATTTTTCATAAAACGGAGGCAATTTAAACCTCATATGATGTGTTGTTTTCTCTTTTATCCATTCTTCTTTAAGTGTCGGACCTGGACTCACTATATTTGTATCCGTATCAGTAGTTGGTATTTGTGCTGCTGAAACACCCTTAGTTATTAAATTTTCCAGGTGCTTGATTTTCTTCTCTAGCCCACCTACATTTTTATGCACTTCGTCAAATGTTCTCAAAACTTTCTCAAATTTCTCATTGGTATTTTTAGAAACTTCTTTCAGTTTATTGTCGTTTTTTTTTTAATTTTCATTGATCATTTCAGACTCTTTTCCGAATTTCTCATCGCTTCTTCTAGAAACTTCTTTCAGTTTCTCGTCCATATTTCACATTTTGACTTCGTTTGCCGACTGGAATTTGAAAATTTCTGAGTCGTCTCCATTGCGGATTAGAACTTCTTTTAATCGTGCCTAAAGGACTTTGCTTGAGCCACTAGTGTCAGCATAACGTTCCTCTAATTGTTCACGCAACTGCTTGACTGAGAGGTCTTTCAATTTTATTTTGGTTTATTTACTCACCGAACAAAAAAGTTTGCTTGTTTTTTTTAGTCCACACTGTATTTATTTTATTTCTTTAATCTTTTTTACCCCATACCAGACACCAATGTAACGTTTTTACTTTAATAACACTAAGGGTTTCAGATTTATCCACACATTTATTTATTACTTTACAATTTATATTAACTGGCGAACACAATCATAAACTTTAGAAAACTGACTAACTCCCCTCCGCGAAAGGAGGCCAATTTATATACTTAACGTTGAATCGGAAAATACGAGAATCTTCTAGACGTATCCAAAGTGTCCTATCGAATATTCCAGATTAGTCGGGAAGGTATTGGAACATCCTTGTCATTAACTGTGACGTCACTATACCGCCCTGCTTGCTTACGTACATTCCAGTGGCCGTATCGCAAAATCGTTATACTTACTAGTCTTCTAGATCTTCTAGATATTCTGTTAACATTTATCAAAAACAAATTCTTATTTTTTGCGAATGCAAAGAATTGTAAAATTCAATATTACTATTCCATAAAAATTTTGTTTTTATTAAGTTACCTACTACTTGTTAAATTAAATGTTAGCTAATTAAGAACGTAAATTGTAAAATTAGCAAAAATTAATCTTATTATTGTCATGCGTCGATATTTTTCTTTAACCTTTTTAACGTTACAATTATGCAAATGTAAAATCAGCAAAACTTAATCTTTTTATTGGCACGCGATAATATTTTATTTTTTAACCTTGCTTGTCGATTTTAGATCTGTGTACAAAGTCAAACCTTAATAGTAGAAATGGTAATATTTTATTTGTTTTTAAATTCTTTCTTTTCCTTTGAGTGCTCATCCGTTAACGTATATTAGCGATCATCATGGCAATTTAAACCTTTAAAGGTAGCTGCCATGCAAAGGCCGGTCCTTGTGGTACCAAACCAAGTTTTCAAATTCTTTAACCAAGAGATTTTCCCCCTCCCAGGTCCCCTCCGTCCTAGGACTATCCCCTGAAGAAACAGCTGTGGAATCTCATAACGTCTCGATTCCGCATTATGTGACCTAAGTAATTTAGCTTCCTAGTCTTAATCTTCTTTATGATCTTTATATCTTTATTTATTCTCTCTGGCACTCTAACATTTGTGACGTGGGTCCAAGGTATTTTAAGTATTTGCTGATATAGCCACATCTCAAATGCCTCAAGCTTTTCTGTGGAGTATTAAGTAAGTGTCCATAATTCTGGTCCATAAAGCAACACTGGGAACCCCTAACTTTACTTGGTCCTATTACCCTTACAAGGGTTTGGTGGCACTATGCTTCTACCATCTTGATAGCAATTTTCTACTCCTCTCTGTTTTGGGCTATTTCTGTGGCCTCGTGCAGAGAGAGTCCAGTCGAGCTTATGATTCCATCTACCCATCGGATTGGAGATCTTCCTCGTGACCTTCGTCCGTCGACTTTGCCTTGAACCACCAGCTTTTCTAAAGCATACGGTCTTCTGGAGACGTGTCCGAAATACCGCACTTTGTTTCGGTTTATTCTCTTGGACAGTCTGTCCTCGATTTTCAGTTCTTCCAGGATCGATACATTGGTGCGGTGCTGCGTCCATGATATTCGGAGCATTCGTCGGTAAACCCACATTTCAAATGCATCTATTTTTTTCCTGTCTGCTTGTCTGATCGACCAGGTTTTAGCCGCGTATGATGCAATTGGGAAAATTAAAGTAGAGACCAGCCTGATTTTCGTAGCTTTACTAATTGACGAGTCCTTTCATATGCGTGTCAGTTTAAATGTGGCCGTTCTTGCTATTGCTAGCCGTAGCCTTATTTCGGTTTCGCTACCTCCTGTATTGGTGATGAGGGAGCCAAGATAAATAAATTTATCCACTACTTCAAAACCGGCTACCTGTCGGATATGCGGAAAGTTGTTCGTTTTCCGGTGTACTATCATGACTTTGGTTTTAATGATGTTTAGTTTTAAGCCGTACTCTTTGCTTATATTTCCCAGTCTTGTTATGATCATTTCCAGCTCGAGTTGAGCTGTCGCCAACATGAGAGTTTCATAGGCATATCTCAGATTACTTATGCACCTTCCTCCCACTGCAATCCCCTTATACCATTCATCGAGTACTTTGCGCATGACGTACTCACTATATATGTTAAATAGGATTGGTGACAGGATACACCCTTGTCTAACCCCTGCTCTAACGTCAAATTTGTTTGAGTAAGTTTGGTCTTTCCTGACCCTTGCTGTGCTGAGTTTATAGAGGTTCCGTGTCAGTTGTATTAGGTGGCCTGGTGTGCCTATTTTCTTTAAGATCTGCCAGAGGGCATCCCACTTAATGGAGTCGAACGCTTTGGAGTAGTCGACAAAGCACATGAACATTGTGACGTTATATTCGCGCGCTTTTTCGATGATCTGGCGAATATTCAGTATTTGTTCGATGGTGCCTTTTCAACTTTGTTCGTTCAATATTTGGAGAAGAAGAAAAGGTTTTAGTCTCTCGTTTATTATGGTAAGCATAATTTTACTGGCGTGGGATATTATTGCAACTGTTCTATAGTTTTTGCATTCTGTAAGATTCCCTTTCTTAAATAGTGGGATGAATATTGACTCGCGCCATTCTAAAGGCCATTCCCGGTATTTCATACTGCTTCGCACAATAAGAAAATTAAGTCTACTCCCCCTAACAGCAAAGCATTATTACTTTTGTTGTTAGATTAAGGTCGTGGCTTTTAAAAATGTTTGACTTTTTGAGAAACGCCGCTTGCGATTTTTCAATTAGGCATTTAATTTCACAGGAATGGTACCAACCTTTGTTTATTGTTATGCCTAGGTACGTGTAAGAAGCAACTCTTTTGATTTGCTAGTTTCTGATAGTAAGTTGGCACGGTACATTGGTTCTATTCCGGATTATCATGAATTTGGTCTTATCTATCATCTATCATCTTATCTATCATTAGACCGTATTTTTTACTGGTATCTTTGACTCTTGTCATGAGTTCTTGTAGGCTTTCAATATTGTCAGCAAATACTACGGTATCGCTTGCGTACCTTATATTGTTCAATCGTTGGCTGCTTACAGATATTCCTAGTTCTATGTCATCTAGGGCTTCTTTAAATATCTCTTCTGAGTATAGGTTAAATAATAGGGGTAAGAGGATACATTCTTGTCGTACTTCTCTTTGTATTTCGATTACATCGCTGTCCTTGGCTTCTATTCGTATATTTGCTGTTTGTCCCCAATAAAGGTTTAACAAATGCTTTTTGATAATCCACGAAGCATGCATAAACATCGTAGTTCATATCACGACATCTCTGAAATAGCACTTGTACACAGAAAAGTGCTTCTCTTGCACCCATTGCATTTTTGAAGCCAAATTGCGTTCTTCCAATGTGTTCCTTACATAGCTTATATATACGTTGGTGTATAACCTTTAAAGATTTTTTTGAGAGATGGCTGATGAGACGTATAAAGCGATATTCTGAGCATTGTTTAGCGCTGCGTTTGTTAGGAATTGGTATGAATGTTGGCTTCAGCCATATTTTGGGTATGTTTCCCGTAGTGTATATATAGTTAAAAATATTTGTCAGCCATTTTATTTTCCCGTCATCAAGAAGTTTCAGAAGCTAAAAGTGAAGGTTGCCTGGGCCAGGTACTTATTCTTCCATACGTTTTATAGCTTTTTCAATTTTATCTCTTAGTATGAGTGGGCCTGTGTTGTCTCCCAAAATATCGATTTTACTTTGTTCTGGTCTACTATCTTTGAAAAGGAAAGAGATGTACTCTTTCCAGATTTTCACTTTTCTCTTATGTCGATTTTAACCATTTCATTGTTATCCACCAGCTGACCTAAAGTATGGTGTTTGTATATTCCCGCAGCTTCTTTTACTTTTTTATGTAGGTTAAAGTGATCGTGTTTTTCTTCAAGCATTTCGATTTCACGGCATTTCTCTTTTATACTGCGTTGTTTATTTATCTGATTTGCTATCTAATTACTCTTTTACGTTTTTTTTTACTGCTCTGACATTTTATCCTATTCTGAAAGTTAAAAACCATAAAGAATAATACCAAAATTTTAATTTTTTTTTTAATTTATTGTTAGATTCTATTTTCTTAAATTTATACAAATAAGCCATACAAATTCTTATAAAACCTTTTACATTAATAAAATAACATCTAACAATAACAGAAATAACAAAATAATAAAACATAAACTTATATTATTTAATTTCATATAATTTTCATATAATTTTCGTCATTTTTTTTTAATTAAACCAGAAAAAAGCAGTAAAGTAAAACTAGGATATAAATGAATTTAAGCAAACTTGTAAAGAATTTTATTTCAATAATTTTGGTTTTAATCCATTTTTTCCTACAATCAATATTTAAGGTCCTAAGCCAATGGCAAAGAAAAAGATAACCGTCAAAATTTTGTTTCGTGACCCATTCGACAACCAAATGCCTCTGTGGAATCAAATTCAAATAATTTTTATTAAAAAAACCATTTCCATACCACAACAGGGTAGAGTTTTAGCCGCATTTGTTTTTTGACGTTGTATCCCCAGTAGGCCTAATGCACGTATCAATACAAGCAAGTTTGTTTCGTTTTCCGAAGTTCTCTTCCTTATTAGATTTTGAAAGGGGAATTTTGCTTTTTTTGCAAATATAAAGGATACAAGCGATATATTTTTATTTTCATTCTCCTTTTTGTAAGATTTTTAAATCGGGTTTACTTTTTCACGAGATATCAGAATCAAAACTATTTGTATTTGGTTCTCTTTTTTTTTGTCGATGGTCCTGCCAAATCAACATCATCGGTTTTAGCTTCAAAAACTTAAAAATTTCCGGTTTCAGGAGTATCAACATTGATTGTTGATTGTGTAGGATTGTCGATATCACTACCATCATTATCATCATCATTATCACTGTATTTCTCAAGTGGGTTTTGAATTTGCGTAATGGCTTATTTACACATGCCAGTCAACTCGGCCGAGTAAATTGCGCGCGCATCACAAGTAGGACATTTTGTGTTTAAACATGCTAGTAATACTAGCATGCTAAATCGTAGGCAAGTTCAGATGTGAATGTAGCTGCTTCGTAACTGGATTTTAAAAGGCAATAAAAGATATGAGTTATCAGGTTCTAAAATATTGTATAGACAACTTTTTCTTCTTCTAGGTGCCATGACCGTTTAACGATCGTTGGCGATCATTCTGGCTATCATGTTTGCAATTATTATTTTGTTGGTAGCAGCTCGGAAAAGTTGTATAGTGGTGAGACCAAACCACTGTCTGAGATCTTTGAGCCAGGAAGTTCTCTTACTATTAATCTTACCCTGTATTATAAGATGGAGAATGTCATACTTTTCTGGGTGTCTCATGATATGTTCGAAATATTCAAGTTTTCGTTGTTTTACAATATTAACCACTTCTGTATCTTTATGCATTCTTTTAAGCACCTCCTCGTTTGTGATCTTTTTCACACAACTTACTTTTAGCATCCTCCTTTACAACCACAATTTGAAAGCTTGTAGACGTTTGAGCGTGGCTTCTGTTAGTGTCCAGCTCTCGACTCCGTACAAAAGACATATGCTCCAATCATCCTCATTCGCAGGGCAATCGATAGATCGTGACTGGTAAAAAGCTTTTTCATGCGAATAAAATTAAATGTTGACTAGGCACACTCAATACGTATTTTGATTTCAACTGATGGATCCCAGTACTCGTTTATCCTGCAACCAAGGTAGCTCGCACTTAAGACTCTGTCTAATTGTGTTCCGTTGATGTAGACACTAGCAACTTGATTATGAACTCCTTTGCGTATTAGCATGTATTTGATTTTTGCCGTGTTTATTTTCAAACCAAATACTTCGGAAGCTTCAGTCATCCTATTAATAAGTCTTTGTAGGTCATCGATGGACTGCGCGAGTATTACAGTGTCATTCGCATATCTTATTTTATTGAGAATTTGTCCATTTATCACAACTCTCAAATCCATGTCTACTAGGGCCTGCCCAAATAACTCTTCAAAGTATAAATTAAAAAGGAGTGGAGACAATATACATCCCTGTCTTACACCTTTTTTCACTTCAACATCTTCCGTCAGGTGATTTTGACTTTGGCAGACTGGTGCCAATATAAATTACCTATCAAGCGAATATCTTTGTCATCAATACCAGTTGCTTTGAGTATCTCTATAAGTTTGTCATGTTGCACTTTGTCAAGGGCTTTTTCAAAATCCACCAGGCACACGAACACGTTAGAGTCAACATCTCGGCATTGCTGTATTAGTACTTGAACTCCAAAGAGCGCTTCACGCGTTCCCAATCTTGATCGAATTCCAAACTGAGTTCAACCGATGCTCGCTTCTAATTTTTGATATATCCTTGAATAAATAATCCGCAAGAATACTTTAAGGAAGTGGCTCATCAAGCTGATGGTACGGAAGTCACTACATTTTGTAGCTCTGTTTTTCTTAGGGATTGTAACAAAAGTTGACCTCAGCCAGTCGGTTGGAATAATGCCCGTATTGTAAATTGTGTTGAAGAGTTCTGTTATCGTTGTTATTCCCATAGACAACTTAACAACGGCTTTAAGTGAAGAAGTTATAAAAGATATTCAGCGTCAAAATACCCACATGAGAAATGCAATTCTTGCTAGGACGAAACTAAAACTTACGTTACGATTTCTTGCAACTGGAGTTTGTTATGGATCTTTAGAGTTTTTTTATAGGATTCCATGCCCAATCAAGTGGCTTGCTAGTACACCACTCGGCCGAGTTGAATGGCACGTGTAAATGAGCCTTAACATTCTCGCAACTTTTTCCACTGCAGTTATGATATAAAACAGAACATTTCAGAAGAGTTGCGAGGTTAAATTTACTTTTCGTCACTGATTTAATGAAGCACTTGAATCAAAAGCATTTAGATGGAGTTTTCAGGCATATGATTATTCATAATTATTGTTGATATATACACCATTTTTGCAAAAAAAATCTAAATTAATTTTAAGTGTAACACCCCTTGAAAATGAAACGCAACGCCTATGTTAAAATTAGTAGTTTAATACCAAGACAGTTTGTTTAACATTGATGTTTGTAAATTAATTTCGGTATTTTTTGAATACTTTTAAAATGGTTTATTTAATTGCAGAACGAGATACGATTATTTTTATATTTTTTGAAAACGGTAAGTGTGCAAGAAGAATTGCAAATTTATTTAATTAGCTTTATGAAGACAAGCAACTTTATGACTCATATGTTTTGGAGTAAGAAAATTTTGTCCAGAAGCTAATAAAACAAAGAACTATGACTGAAAAATTGACACATTATTAAATAATAGGCGTTGCGTTTCAGTTTAAAGAGGATGTTGTACTTTAAATTAATTAAGACCTTTTTATGCAAAGACCGTGTAAATATCGAAAAAAAATTATAAATGATCAAATGCCTAAATACTTCATCTAAATGCCTTTCTATTGATGTACTACATACACATGGTACATTTTCTATTTTAATGTAAGGGGTTGGGGAAGTGGAAGGAAGGGGTTTGTTGACAAATGACAGATATCTGTATCGTAAAAATGTGTACCCCTTGAAACAAAAATCGACATGACATATCCTTAAATTCTAATGAATACTGCTAAATATCGGGATGGACTGTTTTCTGTGATCCACTCTTTATAAAATAAGTATGTGAATTATTTTACCTTAATTTCTTTTCTCAAAACCACAGATCTTTTCAATCCAGATTTTGTTCCCAAGCGCCTTTTCTGTGCGATGTAAGATGAATTATTAAAGAAAAAGAACTGTCAAGGGTCTTTAATTTATTTCCAAAGTAATGCCGATTCAAACCAAATTGGTTACCACAGTTTTACTTTATCTACATTATTACAAATTTCATCTTAAAAATATTCGCGTGAACTTCTTTGTTTAGCAGCAGGGTGATTTGACAACAGTCGGGATTTACTACTACTACTCCTATCAGTTTGGTTGCATAACTGGATTCAAAATAATAAAATACTGTGTTTTTTTAATTTTTTTAAATATTTTTTTGGGCTAATACGTTAATTTAAACAATTAAATGATTGGCTTGAGTGATAAAACGAGTTATTGTTACTTTAACCAAAATAAGATTTTTTATGTATTATTGAAACACACTTCCTTATTCTTTACTATGAACAAAAATAAATGCTTTTTCTAAGTCGTAGTTATTTTTTATATGGTACTAACGGACACGGCATAAGTTGTCCTGTCCGAACGTTGGCTTGCCTTCTTTGGGAATATCACTATCAAACTCAGCGACGCCGAAAACTATAAATTCGACACTAATAAAGCGTTTTTAAAAGATTTTTTATTCCATCCCCTTCCCATCCCTTTCATAGGGGTGCTAACAACATTGGAGATATTACAATTAAACTTAGCGACTTTGAAAACTATAAATGTGATACTAATATCGGCGTTTATAATAGTTTTTATATTTTATCCCCTACCCACTCCTTTCGCAGGGGTGCTTAAAAATTAGAAATGTTACTATCAAATTCAGCCACCCCAAAACTTATAAATTTGACACTAATATTAGCCGTTTTTGATAGTTTTTAAATTTCATCCCCCTCTCACCCCTATCGTAGGGGTGCTAACAAAATTGGGAATGTTACCATCAAACTCAGCCACCACAAAAAAAATAAATTTGACACTAATATCAGCCGTTTTTAATAGTTTTTATATTTCATCCCTCTCCCACCCCTTTCGTATGGGTGCTGACAACATTGAAGATATCACAATCAAAATCAGCGACTTTTAAAACTATGAATTTGACACTAATATTGGCGTGTTTAACAGTTTTTATATTTCATCACCTACCCACCCCTATTGTAGGGAAGTTTTTTCACTTAAACCACCCCTGGTATGTATAAAACGACTTCTGAAAATTTTATTCCAATCTGTCCAGCCGTTTGGGAGTTTTTGAAGGACATACATACATACAAATTTTTTTTTCATTTTTATGTATACAGAGTGGACCAAAAGTCTGGAAACGGACAATTATCTCGTAAATTGCTATTCCAAATTGTACAAAATTAAAGATTAGCCTATTTTAAGATACGGAGATTCCAGATTTGACATTTGCAATGTTGTCAAATTTGCTGTTTCTCTGATTTTATTAGTCACTTAGGTTTTTTAAAAACATCACCCTGTATATTTACTCATTATTGGAATCTTATTTTCAATACGAGTTTAGCTACATGTGTCACTCATGATTTTATGTAGTCTAAAAGGTTAAATAAATAAAAAAGAAGTGTGGAAATGCCTAATTGTATTAATAATTTTTTAATACAAACAATTTTCAACTACATTAAAACGTAACAATTAAAAGATTACATAATTTTTAACATAATGATTACTTAATCTAGTGTTCAAAATGTGCTCCATTTGTAAGTTGACAGTACCCTAATCGATGGTAGAATGCGTCTACCATATTTTTCCATGATAGACCTTGACTAGACCTTTTAGAGTACATAAAATAATAAGTTTTTTATATGGCTGAACTCGTATTAAAGAGAAGATTCCAATAATGACTAAATATACAGGAAAATTTATTTAAAAAACCAAAGTGACTAATAATATCAGAGAAACGGCAAATCTGACAACATTGCAAATTTCAAATCTGGAATCTCCGTATCTCAAAATAGGCTTATCCTAAATTTTGTACAACTCGGACTAGCAATTTACGAGATAATTGTCCGTTTCCAGAATTTTGGTCCACTCTGTATAATTATGCTCAATATTATCTCGCCTAGAAATTGTCCGTGGATTAGGCTTACTGGGGATACCACGTAAAAAAACGCGCCTCCAGACTCTACCTCGTAGGTGGTGGGGAAATGGGTCGATAATAGGTTAATAATAACAAAGGAATATTAAAAAAATATTAAATTATGTAAATAAAAAATATATATAATGAAAAACTAAGTTCTATAGTTCGTTTTCATCGTATTCTTACAAGTATTCAAGAGCCCGGTCAACTTCGGAGCGCCATAAAACCCAGATAAATTAATGAAATTAAACAAATTTGAAGTAAAAATTATTTGTTACAAAAACCCTTTATAAGATTGTTCTGATGTCATTTTATTGTAAAACAACCAGTAAAAAAGTTATAACGCCCAAAAGAAAATTTGTTTAAAAATTTTCAGTTATTTTTGTTTATAACTTTTATTTTCCATATTTCGATAAAAAGTAATGGAAATAAAGTTGTAGACAATTTAATTTGCTAAAAATAACAAATAAATAAATAATTTTTTTTATAGGGTTGCTAGTTTACAAGAGACAGCGCGAAAACCATTTGCACTCTTTTTTCAAGATGGCAGCCGGGGGACAAGGGTGGCGACTCCACAAACTTGAACTTCAGCTTATACTAACCCCCCTACACATCAAAAAAATAAAATTATATCTTTTGAAAAAAGCAACTTTTAAATGGACTATTAGGAAAGCGGCAAATGCCTTGCCGGCATTTATCGTTAAACTCGGCGCGAGCAGCCTCGAGTTTGTCACTAGTGGGCCGCGTATCTCGATGTGGTGTGAAACTGTGTGAGTGCAGGTTCGGCTATCAGCAAGACAGGGAATGACCTTAGTAGGTCCAGACAGTTGCCAAAGATTGATAGTGAGTTTTTTGTAGATACCAAAGCAGCGGTTTCATAAAAATAGTCGCAAAAAGGGTAGACCTATCGTGTGTGCCGCGGACGGCCCGCACTGCGACTATTAGAAGGGGAAGGGATTATAGAAAGGAAATGATTGTGGACACGCTTTTTAAAAAGTTGCAGGTCATAGTTCTCTGGAAAAACTGATTTTGGAAGCTTATTCCATTCCGTAGCAGCCCTGTAAAAGAAGGATTCTTGATGAAGATTGGTCCTTGTAGTGTCAATCTTGAGAGTAAATGGGTGAAACTGATCAGCGTTCCGAGTTCTTCGGCCGAATGTGGCCAATTGTGGTACAAGAGTTTTTATTTCTCTGGAGCATCTGCCATGGAAATATCCGTCGAGCAATGACTGGTCTGCAACTCTTCGTTAGTGGTTACGTCACCTTTAGCGACATATTTATAAGGAGAAGATTATAAAATGATGGAAAATCGGCTCCGAAAATGTTGTGTCAAGGCATGGAACTTTGCGGTACAAGTCGGACGAAGCACTACCGTTCGTCGTAATTGGATCGTCAGAGACTGTCAACGGATTGGATTTTGTATGAAATTGACGTTCATTGGTGCTTGGAGGTAGGACGCTGATAGGGACACCAGTGTACATGAGTCATGAAATTCCGGAGTTGGAGTCGTTAATGGCAAGGCAGTTGTCATCAGAGAGTGAACCGTCCGTAACCACACAGGATAGCGTAGCAATTAGTTTTTTGGTGCGAGCTTACATGGGGCTCGACAGTTCCGGGACTTGACACCAAATTTCCAGTAAAAGAAACAAACATCTTGAGGCTTACTGCCGAAGGAAATTGGGTAGTGCTGCTGGTAACGGAGTAGTTTAGAGAAAGACAGAACGAGGTCGGCCGTGTCAGTAGCACCAAGATCGTCAACTGGTGGCACATTGTTTGACGGAGTAACCAGACCTGAATGACAGATAGGGGTACCGGTGTACTTAATCAACTGTAAATCTCACATTATGTCACTAAATGTTTGTCCCTATTTGATTTGTCCATTTTTGTGCAAAAGTTCAAATAATATGCATTTTTTTAATTTTTAACACAGTTTAAGAACATTTACAAATATTTTTTTTAAATAAACAGATTTAAATGTGTCTTCGTCAAACAATATTAAATGTTTGGTTACTTACCAATAGTTGTAAGTAAAGTAATAGAATAGAGAAGGGCTTCCGCAAAATTCCAATGTAGAATTTTAGCATTAGAGAGATCGGGTACTTTATTTGATTCTACAACAGCTTTTTCGAATCTTTTCAGCTGATTTGTTACCAACTTCGTCCAATTTTTTTCATACAAAACGTTAAGACGCTCTAAAAAATATTTAAATTTTATTAATAATAGTCCTTATGTTTTTTCATTTCAAAAAATATAAGATTAACACAATATATTGATTACATTTTCACAAATTGTTATCATGTTCGTTAAAAATAAATGAAAAAATTATTAAATTTGTGTGTATTCTTGCGTTATATTACTAATTTAGGATTTATTTACATACGTATAGTCACGATTTAGGATTTATACTACCTAAAGAACATAATTTTATAATTTTAACCGTCTGGGTTATGCGTTACTCAGATTTAGAATGCAAAAGAATAATTAAATTTGTCATTTTACTAACCGCATAAATAATGTTTTTCCTAAACACACTTTTTTTGATGCGATCGCTTCTTTAAAGTTAGACCCATAATCTGGGTAAAATCACGTAACTCAGTACAATTTTTCATTGCTTAAATAATAGTCAGTGATTAAAGTAGTTCTTGCACGCAATGCCAGATTCCAGATGGACATCGAATACCTTAATGCGTTTTTGGATGTCATTACTATGCACTCCATTCTTCTTCAAGTACCTATTCGTTTCGGATGTTGGCAATCATATTGGCAATCATGATCTTGTTGTATCTGCTCAAAACAATTCTATTGAGGTTTTCCCATACCACGTTCGCAGATTCCGCAGTCATGAGATATGTCAAGATATGTCCTAGGTCAGGGATGGAGAACCTATGGCACGCGTGCCACAGGTGGCAAGCGAGACGGTTTTGCATGGCAAGCGAATGAAGAGAAAAAAATAAAAGTGATTATACCAAGAATTCAAAAAAGTTTTATAAATGGTATAAAAAAATTGAAAAAATATTTAAATAGCCATGTTTATTTTCTTCGTTCATCAATAGTTTTACAAAGGATGAAAATGAAGAATATGACGACATTAATGCATAAATGGATCGCGCATTGTTTAATAAATACTTTCCGCACGGTGCTAGTGTAGTATTTGGTTCAAGAAGGATATATGGTAGGGAGGTAGTGTAACATGGCTTGTAGGCAGTAAACTATAAAGCTACTTTTTATGCAAATTTGTTAAGGAGACTCGACGTAGAGACTGATTTTTGCTCCCATTTGAATGATCTAAATAAAAAATTACAAGGCCGTGGCAAAACAATTATTGTTATGTTTGATACTATAAAAGCCAAGTTACAAATATTTAAACGTGATATATTGACCATAAATTTCAAGTACTCTCCTAACCTAAAAAAATACATGATGGATCTAGAAATTCATGAAAAGCCGGACTTGGAAAAATAAATGGAACAATTTAAAAATGCTTTAAATACAACAATAGAACAATTTTAAAAAAAGTTTGTTCAGTTTCGACAAATTGAAGAAACTACAAAATTTATTTATCATCCAGACACATTAGAATTCATGAAATTAGATTATTTAGATTTAGATTTAGATTTACAAGTTAGGAGGGAGTTTAAACGCCTCAAAAGCTGCCACCGACTTTCAATCAGAATATATTTGCCCTTTTACTCATAAAAGAATTACAAAGGCCTAAAGGATGTCAAGTTAGAAAAAGGTTCAGGGTTCCATGGCATACACCCGAAGTTTCTAATAAATCTGGGAAAAAATGCCCGTGACTTGTTGGCTAAGCTCCTCACTAACATTCTTAATACAAAAAAAATGATAATAGCGATCCTGAAACCAGGAAAGCCAAATGACAAGCCAGAAAACTACTATACCAATGCACTTCTAAGTGCTAGTTACAAACTATTAGAGCGGCTTTTGAACGACAGAATAAGCTTAAAGATCCTATAGAGCCTACCAGTTAAGCAAGCTGGATTCAGGCTAAAGCAAAGTTGTGTCGACCAAGTCTTGTCACTTTCGACTTATGTAGAGGCCGGGTACCAAAAACATCCGTCGCATTCATAAAAACTGACACTGTATGAAAACAAGGACTGCTCTACAAATTTCTTCATCAAATACCCTATAAAACAACTGTGGGACTAATCGATAATATGCAGAGCAATAGACTATTCCGTGTTGGCTGAAGAAATTCACTAAACGACTGAAAGAAACTCGATAATAGCCTACTTTAAGGTTTAGTTTTGGCTCCACTTATGTTCAACTGTTACATTGCTAACATACCAACAACAAGATAAAAAAAATTTGGTTATGCTTATGACTGCGCAATATCAACCAGAATCAAATTAATGGAAGAAATAAAGGAAACGCTAACAAATAACTTGAACACCCTAAGGAAAATACTTTTACAACTGAAGACTCCAACCCAGTATAAGCAAGACGAAGGTGGAATGGCGTGGCCAATAGAGAACTTGGTGTGAACTTCGGTAACAGGCTGCTACACCACAACCGATATCCTTAATACCTATGAGTAACCCAAGACAAAACATTATTCTTTAAACAAACTAAGACTAAATTAAAAAAAAACTAAAACCGAGTCCTAGACGTACTCAACTGCGCTAAAGCTAATCCAGTCTGTCTCAGCCAGTTACATTAAATAGTCTTACTAAAAAAAATATTAACCAGTTTCCGAATTTTATTTGTTAGAATAAATAATTTATTTTAACAATGGAACAACTTTACAACCAATTTTTTTTTGATAGTTAAATTCGTTAAATTTTTACTATTTTTACGTTAATAAATGCATTGGTTCTAAGAGGTACGTTATTAGGTATAACGACGCTAATAAAATTAAGCATTTCGATTTTACACTTCCAAATATTTTCACGTTGATAAATGCATTGGTTCTAAGGCAAGGAACGCACTTAAGTAGTGTGGTATTGAAATGGTGCGTGGTATAGCGATGGTGAACAGTTGGCGTGGCGATGAAATGGCGGCGAAGTGATATGAAAGTGGTTTAACGCGCTCTGTAGTGGCAAACAACGTATGGTGTCACTGATCATTAGTTAAAATGGCCCCCCTTAGAGTATGAAGATGAAAATAATGAAAATATAATGCCTTTTAATACAATTTTTTTTCAAGGAACCAAAATTTTTTTTTTACTCATTCCTCCTTCGCCAATGTCTTTTGCAATTTTGGCCCAGGTCCACTCTTGCACATGACTCATATGATAATCCTCCCGCTTATTGTCATACAGATAGGGATATGCCTCTACAAGTAATACAAATTTTATATTTAATTCTTCTCTCATGTTTACAGTTTTTCATATGATTTCACTAATTCACTACTTATTCGGGTAAACAAAAATTTTAAGTTTTAATGCAGGATATAAAAATCAAGAACAACCATCTTAAAACTACGAAAATTACTTGTAGGCTGAAATTTGAATTTCAGACTCAGGTATGCTGAAATATTACATCTAGACGGTGCTCCCATACGGGGAAGAGGCATAGACGTTAAAAAAAACACTATAAACAAAATCGAAGCATTTGGGATGTGGACTTTACGACGAATGCTTAAAATATTTTGTTCAGAACACATAAGAAATGAGGAAGTCCTGCTAAGAGTCGAACTAGAGAATCAAAAACTTTTTAGGACTATAAAAAAAAGAAAAATATCCTACCTGGGGCACATCTTACGCTGGGAGTGCTACCATTTTTAACGCCTCATTTTTCAAGGTAAAATCGAAGGAGGAAAAAGGGAAATGGGAAGAAAAGACTATCGTAGTTGCGAAATATCCGCCAGTGAACAGGAATACACAACTTTCAAATACTACAAAGAGCTGCAATCAATAGAAAGATATAATAAGAAAGAAGACGGACGCTAACTCAGGAATCTGTGTGGCACTTTAAGAAGAAGAATGCAAAACCACGTCGTCATCAGTTTCTTGCCACTCAAAAATTAAACTTGTTTGAGATTAGTGGCACCAGACTGGTAGTCTAGAGGGACTTCAAAGATTAATGAAATGAAAGTTAGTGAAAGATATGGACTGCGGATAAATGCGAAAAAGACCAAATTCATGATTATCTCTAAAAATAGGCGCATGGAAGGCCAGCTACTAATACATAACAGACCCATCCAAAGAGTTAACAAGTATGTTTATTTTGGAACAAATATTAACGAAGAATGGGACCACTCGGTTGAGATAAGATGCCGAATTGAAAAGGCTCGAGCCATATTTCTTAAAATGGCAAAATTGTTCAAAAGTAGGGACCTGTCTTTAAACACCAAAATGCGTATACTGATTATGTGTTCATAACTTTTCTATACGGCGTTGAGTCATGGACGTTATCTGAAATATCTTGCAAGAAATTAGAAGCCTTTGACCTTTGGCTCTACCGTCGTGTTCTGGAAATTTCATGGGTGGATCATATAACCAACGAATAGGTGCTACGTAGAATAAAGAAAGAAAAAGAAATCTTATATCAGGTAAAGAAACGTAAACCTCGGCCACACCATGAGAAATACTGAAAGATACCGGCTTTTACAGCTTATACTCCAAGGCAAAATACAAGGTAGAAGTAGTATAGAAAGAAGAATATCATGGCTGAAGAATCTCCGAGTGTGGTTTAATACATCAACTGTGGGCTTATTCCGTGCATCAGTGAATAAAGTTCGTATGCGTGTCTTCATTTATTTGCATAGGCTTAAACGATTCCACCTACCACTTGGTCACCACATCACATCACACATCACATCGCTTACTGACCACTTTAGTGCGCGCAGAGCAATTGATATAAATTATATATTTATTAAATAGTGGATTAATAACACCTTTTGTAACACCTACATTTGTCTGTCTTAAATTAAAAAGTTGCTTGATTTTGTTCACAATTATTTACATAGGTAGGTTAGGTTTGGTAAGGTATCATGGGCATAGTAAGGTTTCTCCACTGCGACCCTGAATAGGTCGATTGTGCCTCACCCCTAGCGGTTACAGTTACCACACAATCCAGTTATTTTCGTGAAGTTCATGGTTGTATAAGGTGAGATTTTCTTGAAACCGGTAGGTTCTAAGTTGCCAAAATCAAATATTTATCCTAAGCAGGGGCATTAACATAGTATGTGTTCATCAGTTTCGCTTCCACGGCCCCACCTCCATCTGGGGTTTTTAAGCCATATGTGTATATTACGTATTTAGTCTCTGGGTCCCCTCACCCACTTATTTCTTTTTAAAAAGACCTTTTAAAGGACCTTGAAAGACTTTTCTACATGAAGTTTTTTGGCTAGCATGTTAGGAACCATCCAGAAGATTTGGTAGGTTTTTTATTTTACTCAGTATCCCAAAGTGATCCCTGATTCGTTTTTTCTTAATTTTCTGGTCTGTATTTCTTCAGTAATGTCTGGGAGAAAGAGATTTAGGAGGTATTGCATCGCTGTCGTTGGTGTGGTGAACATAGCTCCATTTATACCCAACCGCCATAACTAAGGTAACTTTTCATACATGCATACATATAGTCACGCCTTTTTCCTGTAGGGAAACGATGAACTATTAGCTCTTCTTAATACTTTTGAACAAACTAGCGAGGCTTACGGCCTTAAAGTTAATTACAACAAAACCAAAGTGATACTATATACAGAGAATATAACAACCATCCTCAAAAATCCCAAGTTGGAAGCTATATTTACCAAAAATATAATGTAAATCAATAAACTTTCATACTTCCGCTGAGACACAATAGTGCCTGTGTGCGGAAAATCATAATAAAATTATCCTAAATAAAATAAGTATTAAATAATATATAAAAAAAGAAAAATAAAATTGTCTGAATAAAAAAACGTAAAAAGCTTAAAATTCACAATCTGGTAAAATATTTTCTACACAATCTAAGACAAAATAATTGTTGAAATCGAGATTAATTTGTGTCCCCGTCGGGAGTTTATATTATTTGTACGACAACTATAGAATACAAGACAGTAAGGTATTTATACTCGTTAAGTGAGTTACCACTTATTACGAGAAATATAAAAGTGCATACTTGAACATAATAAAATATATCAGGAATGCCCACTACAAGCACATATATAAAATAACAATGTTTACCATAGTAAGTGGTTTTAAAAGATAATTTTTTTACTAAGGGAACAATTTCTTAAATATAGATGCCGTTAAACTGTTCTGGACATTAGAAGGTAAGCTATTATATAGTCTTGGACTTAGGTACTAATGGGATTTTTGACCAATGGATTTATAAGCCTGTGGTCCAACATATTGTTGGTGTTGTTAAGTTCTATAATAATGGGTACGTATGTTTAATTTGTCTTTGTTTTCGTGTTGTCTGATGTTGCAATTTTTAAAATACAATTGCCGGATATCAAATATTTGGCAATTACCCCGAGATATTTAATTTGCGATGCCGATGCTTTTTTTTGGTTACCCTCGATTGTAATTGATTCTAATCACGGTTGGGTTGTGTCGTATATAGAGAAAAGCACAAAGAATGTTTTATTAAAATTTATAGACAGCAGTCTATGATCAAACAATTTTAATATAAACTTTAGATTATTTTATACATCTTGTTTTAAAATGTCCCATGAGTCTCCTATATATACTATGGCGGTATCATCAGCGAAGCTAATTATATTACCCTTTGTTTTAAGCGAGAATAAACTATTCATATATAGCGTAAATAGTTCTGGCCCAAGGACCGTACCCTGGGGCACACCACACTCTATCTCTTTATACTCGCTGTAGTTATTATTTATCCTTTATTTATTTATCATTGTCTAAGTTGACTTAAATAAGTTTTGAAAAGATTGAGACAATTTCCTCGTATTCCAAATGTTTCTAAAATAGATAAAAAAATGCTGTGGTTCACGGTATCGATAGCTTTGGCCAGGTCTAAAAATACAGCGATACAGGTCTTGCCAGTATCTAAGGCATCGTGTATCCGGTTAGTTAAAATGATAATGGCATCCTATGTCAATTTTTTTTCTTGAAATCAAAATTGCATTTTAGATAGAAGGGCATATTTTTCAAATATTTTGTTAATCGATTTTTATTAATTTTTTCAAATACTGTTTATTAGAGAAATTGGTCTATAATTTGAAACTAGTGTTGTATCGCCTGTTTTATATATGGAGATTACTACATAATTCTTAAATGGCGTTGGGAAATGGCCAGTTTGCATATTTATATTAAAGATTTATAAAGGAGCAGCTATGTAGTTTGAAACAGATTTTAGAGTTTTAGCTTTAATGTTATCGATTCCGGGGAATTTTCCGCTTTTTAATTCATTTATAGTTTTAATTACTTCGGTTTCAGATGTAGGACGTAAAAAAATAGAATTTAACGACGTGTTTTCTACGAATGAATAACTGTTATCAACATTAATATTTATATTTTTTAGTAATTGAAATAAAAAAAAAGGGTATAGAAATGGCATTAATGAAAATTAAGAACAGAAAAAGTCCAGGCCCAGACGGTATTCCAAATAAACTTCTTAAATACGGCGGGAAAAGCCTGAAACAGCAGCTAACAGCCATAATTCGCAAAATCCTTTTACATAAAAAAATTCCGGACGAATGGCGCCTAAGTACCACAATCTTACTGTTTAAAAAAGGAGACAAAAAGATACCCGCAAACTACCGAGGCATAAACCTTCTTAATACAACCTTAAAGCTAGTAACAAATATAACAAATAAAATAAATTAACTCACCACATTGGGCGATGAACAACAAGGATTCAGATCAGGAAGATGTTGTACTGATGCGATATTTGTCCTGCGACAAATAACTGAAAAATCCATCAAGTATAACAAACCAGCATTCACGTGTTTTATAGACCTGGAAAAGGCGTTTGACCGAATACAACTGAAGGACGTGGTACACCTTTTATACAACAGGCAAATCCCATACAACATCATGAAAACCATCGAAAATATTTACCAGAGAAACAAAATATAAGCCAAAATTAATGGCACAACTATCGACTTTCTGTAAATAGTGGTATTCGACAAGGAGATTTTCTTAGCCCCTTATTGTTCATCATCGTTATGGACGAAATAATAAAAAGCACTCATAACCTGAAAGGGTATAAAATGGGAAACAAAGACGTCAAAATCCTATGCTATGCCGATGATGCTGTTCTGAAGATGACCTACAGAGATTACTATTCAAATTTAGCACAACGGCAAAAAGTCTAAAAATTAAGATATCTGCAGCAAAAACGAAATGCATGACCACTTCAAAAACACCAATCAGATGCAAACTGGTTGTGGATGATAAAATTATACAACAGGCGATGAAAATTAAATACCGAGGCATAGAAATATCAGGATTCGGTGACATCGAGGCGGAGGTAAGAAACCAAGCGGCAAAAGCAGCACGAACCTCAACTTACCTGAACGATACAATCCTCCGAAACAAATATATCGGAATCGAGACCAAATCCCGAATCTACAAGGCGGTCATCCGACCTATATTAACATACACAGCGGAAACTAGACCAGATACATCGAACACAAAGAAAATATTAGAAACCACCGAAATGAAAATAGTGCGCAGAATCGCTGAAAAAACACTTTTTGACAGGGAGAGAAGCGAGGACATAAGAAGAACATGTAAAATAGACAATGTAAATGAATGGATACTGGGAAGAAAGAGAGAGTGAACGAACATATAGACCGGATGAGTGATGACATAATGGTCAAAATAACTTGAGACAAGTCGCCCTTAGGGCGCCGAAGCGTTAGAGGACCCCACAAGAGATGGAGCGACAACCTTTCTAATAATTGAACGGCAGAGGATACGAAGAAAAACAAGCAAATTGCTTAGATTAAATAAGGAAGAAGAAGAAAAACATTAATATTTTTAGCAAGGATTTTTCCAACGTTTATATAATTATTTTTAAAAACATTAGCCATTTTTTGGAAATCCGTGATAATATTTTTGTCAGTGTCACTTATTTGATTTAAAGAATTTAAATTTGATTTGTTAAATAATTTGTTTATGTTGATCCAGAGAGATTTAGAGTTATTTTTGTCTCTAATAATTTAAATTTTATAATAGTCATATTTTGTAGTTTTTATTTGTTTATATAGATTATTTCGAAATTGTTTATATTCTCTGTGGAGCTCTATATTTTGAGAGTTGCTTTTGACAGCATGGAATTTTCCTTATTAACTGTTTTAATTAGAGATTTTGTTACCCATTCTTGTCTTTTGCGACCTTGGATTTTTATTCTGATTGTATGAGTACTTTCATTAACACAAGTTTGAACTACGTTAATAAAATTGTCTGTTGCTAATTCAACAGTATCAGAGAGGTAGATATTTTCCCAAGATATTTGTGACAATAAATTACTATACTTCTTATTGTTTACTTAAGTAAAGTATGTTAACTTATGGTTAGTTCGTATTTTTTTATTAAAAACAATTTGTATCATAACAGTGCGATGATCCGTAATATTTGTATTAATAACTAAGGGCAGTATCATATTACCATCTCCATTCACAAATACATCGTCTAAGCATGATTTCAAATTTCCTTGTATTCTAGTTAGAATAATAGTAAAAGAGGAGTAACCATATTCCCCCCATACATCCAGATATTCATTTGTTTGATTTGATAATTCTAGAAGATCAATGTTGATATTTCCTACTTCTAGCTTATATGCACATTAATTCTCATCATTATTCTCTAAGTATGTTTGTAAATTTTTAATAAACTGCGCAACGTTAGTTAAAGGGGATCTCTATAAGGCGTTTATTAGAATGTATTTGTTATCAATTGGAAGTGTAAGTCTAATTGCAAATGTACCGTTTAATTTAATGAGCGTATGAGAATGGTAAATATCGGATTTAACAAAGATAATAACTCCATCACATTGGTTAAGATTACCTTCATTATACAAAGTTTTGTATCCATTTATGTTGAAAATTTCAATATTAGGTACAAGCCATGTTTCAGTAAGGACAATGCAATCAGATGTATAATTTATTTGATTTATAAATATTATAAATTCTTCTAGAATTTTAGCAATACTTTTATGTAATATTATTATGAACAAGTTTTAAATTTTGATATTCATTATTCACATCAAAAATTTCGTTTATCTCATCTACGGTATCTAATGTGCAGGTATCAATTTGTTTAATATTAAAATCTGCAATATAGGATCCATTTTTTTTTAATATATCAATTTTTACTATGGTAAGAGACACAGAACATGTGGAAAATAATTTATACCCTAGTTACTATTACAAATTTCAAAATTTAATAATCTACAGATTAGAATATGGCATGACTCTAACTTCGATCCCTGGTTTTTCCCATCTTTCTGTTCGCGTCGGAAACGTGAACTACCAAACAGGCTGATCGCCATCGTATAGATGCCTTCGAGATGTGGTGCTGGAGGATAATGCTGCGGATTCCGTGTACGGCACATAGAACGAACGTCCCTATTATAAATGAGATTGGTAATCCAAGGCGCCTGTCCTCCATAGTACTGAAGCGTTCCCTGACATTTTTTGGACAAATCCACAGGAATGACACCATAGAAAAACTAGTTGTACACTGGTCGATAACGTGGTCGATCTCCTACACGCTGGGTGGATCTAACAAAGATGTGTCTTGATCTAAACGACAGCGGGGCTTCCGAACTGACTTCCACTCGGATGAGACGGCGAAACATCGTTAGGAAAGCAATCGACAAACTATATATCAGTAATGCCTTGGCCAATACCAGTAACAACTAACAATAAAATGGGTTCACAACACATCTGACAAGATGTTATGACTGCGATGATGATGATTTTCCCGTAGGGGTAGGCAGAGACCACTTCCTTCCACTTGCTACGGTTCTTACACACATCTTTTGCTTCCTCTACTTTAACTAACTTTTAACCATTTTAAAGCAGTGGATTTATTACCATTTATTTTTAATTTTAATACAGTTGTTTTAAATGATCGTCTATTAATCAGTTATAAAACTGCTTTACAAATGTGTTTACGATGAAGTAGTAAGTATACCAATAAATAAAATGTTCAAAATTATAGAACAATTAAAATAACTTTTTATTAAAAAAAAAACTTTTAAGTAAAACTTTATAACGATCCAGCTAATTTTTTAAATTGTTAAACACTATATTTCTTTTTAAGAAAGCAATTTATTTATTATTCTACCAAATCTTTTCTATTAAACATAAACACTAAAACTTCTTAGTATTGAAATGTTGAAAATTATTTGTTTACAGTATAAATAGGTATGTAATACAGGTATTTAGTTTATGGATTATTTATAGATTAGTTTATGGATAACTGTATAATTATGTTGAAATTACATCAACATCCGCTTACCCAAAAATCAGAGCTCCCTTTAGCAAACTTTCAAAAGACGTCAAGTACGAAATAATGTGATAATTTCAAAGTAATTGTTAGCGGAGAAATGGAGTGTGACTACGATGGAATATTTCCAGCTTAAGTAATTAAGAGGGCCAAAAGCCAATTTACCCAAAACACTAAAATGATAAAACTTTTATGTCTCTTCTTCCTGACTCCTTAGGGAAATCTGTCAAGAAATAATTAAGTTTAAAGACCGATCAGATTCGGGGGCACAAAAGGCACAGACATTTTTTTTTGGGTCCATATTGTGTCAAAAAATAAAAAATGTTTGCGAACAAAATAATAATTTAATCAAACATAGTTTATAAAAAAAAATTAAGTAACTTAATAATTGACAAAAATCTTATACAAGAAATTTCGTTAAAATATTACTGTCGAACATGAAGTTGCTTTTTTGCATCTGGTTTAAATATGTCATAGCTTATCTACATTTTTTTCTTTTTAATTATTTTACTTCATCGTTTTTTTAAATATAACTTCGTTAATTTCAGGTACCCCTTTCTCTATTTGTACACCTACCTGGTTTTTGCAGGAATTCTTGACTTGCATTCCGATCTCTAATTTTCTTTGTCTTTGTCTATAACGCGCTTTTAGGTGTCCGACAAGTTGTTTGTAATGGTAAGCAACTGCAATAATGTCAAGGTAAATGCAACAATAAATCTTGTTTATTTTTGGTTTCTTTATTCATGAAAGCTTTTTAGTAACCTATTTCTGCTTCTGTTAACTAATTAGAACATTACCTTTTGCACCGTAAAATTAATAGGAAGTCTTGTAACTCTTGTCAGCAAAATTAATAGTAAGTTGTAGAATTACCTGCACGGATCTGCTGTCTTTTTTTTCTTGTGCAAACTCTTCTTTTTAGTTAACAAAATTATTACCCTAGGTACTCTAAAGTCTTTAATTGAGTCATTTTACATTTTTTCACTTCATAAAAACAATGTACCAATTAATTGCCATTATCAATAATAACATCAAAACATTATTATTTCTTAAAGTCTATTTTTCTTCATTTAGGTTGATCTAGTCACCGACTTCCACAAAAGGTTCTGCTCTTTTAATCACTTGACACATCAGATATTTATTGTTAACAATATATTTCGTTTGAATAAGATATCAAATACAGTATTTATTATTTGTTGTCCTCCTACAAATTTACTTGGCATCGTCGGCAAACTGCATGCAAAGAGTAGCGAATGATTCTGATGGGAAGATATGTGCAAGCAGGATTTAGAAGGGAAAGGAGATGTATAAATCAGGTCTTTTTATAACGAGGCATAGTCGAAAAATTCTTGGCTAAAAGTCAGAAGGTCTACTGCGCTTTTGTAGACTTGGAAAAGGACTATGACAAAATGGTAAGGAATGAGTTGTGGTCAACATTATCTGAGTATGGGGTGAGCGGTAGTTTATTACGAGCACTTAAATCACTTTACGAGAATTCTACTGCTTGTGTCAGGATAAACGGAGCTACACGGACTGGTTTAACATCGAAAAAGGGCCCACAAACTCTCCCCAAATCAGCAGCGTTAAATATGTTAGCGACTACTTACCCATCCACCGAGTGGGCTTATGTGTACACTGACGCATCAGTAATGGGAGAAAACATCGGTACCAGGTTTTACTCCTCATCCGCTGAAGGCTCATTTTCAGTCGGTCTAAGCAGAACGAACTTTAATGGGGATAATGCTCCAACATACAACGCGGCGGAGAAAATCCGGGGTTACATAGCCACCAAGAAAGTCGTATTCCTGTCAGACTCCACCTCGGCCCTCCAAGCAATATCATCTGCTGTCGCGCAGGAAAGCGACCCTTTGGTGAGATGCAGAGGGCGGTACATCTGCTATAGGCCAACACAGAGATATGCTTGCAGTGGGTACCAGGACACTACGATATGTACGGCAATGAGCGCGCTGACAAACTCGCCAAAGTTGTTTGCGACCTACAGCAAGAAATCCTACCCACTAGCTACCATGCCTCGTGCAACCTGATCACCCAATCCATAAAAAGAGCCGTGAAAACATCCTGGAAAGCGTCCAACTGCAGTGCTCTGGACAATGATGACGACGAGGATGAAGACTCCTTGCAGCCACAGTCAAAACTCTACTGGGCGGCACCGCGTCTGATGACAGAAATGTCACGGACGGGCGTTGCATGAAGAAGCAGAAGAAAAAGAAAAAGAAGTTGAACAGCGATGTGTGGCTTCGCCATGGTTTATACGTATACCATACGTATGGATTGAGAATAAACTACTCGACCGTCAAATGCCATTTTTATGTCAATGAATTGGTCATATTAGCACTATCAAAAAAATAGTTGCAAGTAATAGTTAATATTATGCATATTGTCTTTAAAATCAAAGTCTTCTTTTTCTTTTTTTTTAATTAGGCTTAAAGCCTGTTAATCTTCATCCGCCAGCCTTATATATTGTCGCTCCACCGCTTTCGCGGGCGACCCACCACTCCTGTGTCCTATAGGTAACTTGTCTCTTGCGATTTTTACGACTCTCTGATCCTCCATGCAGTCAATGTGCGCGCTCCATTCCTTTTTCCTGTTTTGGGTCAATTCGTTGATGTTCTCTACCACACATCTGGTTCTTATGTATTTGCTCTTTTCTCTGTCCCATGAAGATCTGCCATTAATTCGTCTCAGTATTATCATCTCCGTTGTTTTTATGAGTCTCCTTGTTTTTTGAGTTTCTGACCTAGTTTCCGCAGTGTATGTCATTATGGACCCAACAAACGGTTTTATAGATCTTGCTTTTCACCTGGGTGTTAACGTTTTTGTTTTCCAAATAGAGTCGTTTAAACAACCTGCCACTTTTGCCGCCCATGCCGTTTGTTCTCTTACTTCCGCTTTAACGTCACCATGGCTGGACAGTTCTGTACCCAAATATTTAAACTTTATCTTTTGTTGTATGACCTCTCCATCTACTTCAAGTTTGCATCTTATTTTAAATTTCAAAAATTGTTACTATTTAAACATTATATAATATTTTAAGCAATATGTCACGTGCCTATTTTTTTCCTATCTACCGTTCATTATAATTGTCTCAGACGAGTTTCGTATTCCTTGTTGCATAACTTGTAGGGGTAGGATTATCGTTTGGTTTGCAATTTCTGTGTGGTTGGGACTGGATATCCACACGAACGAGGCACAGATTTGAGAAGATTGTGGGTTGACGTTTATTCCGCGCCATTTTTCTTGATTTCCGGGATAGGAGCGTCAGTCGTGTTTTGAGAGTCTTGGAGGACAGGTGTCGGTAAAAGTTGTTGGGGACGGTGTGTTATTAGCACGTGTGCAGAACCTCTATGGGATTTCTTTCATATCTGGCTGTATTTGGGCCATCTTAATTGGATTTTGAAGGAAAACCATTTGATTTTTAACTTGACCATTTTGTCTTGCTTTTGTTGTGGAAATTTTCTTGGATTTCTGGCGTCAAGTTAAAATAACCGTTATCGGGATTTATTTGAGGGAAGCCATTGTTATCTAACCGGTGCCGCCCCATAATCTAACCAGCCCCCGGAGTAGTTCAGGAGTAGCACAAAAGTAGGCCACAGAAGTAGGCCACAGGAGTACATGTGAATTCGCATACCCAAAGGTTATCAGTGATTTATTTTTTTTAATATATAACGCAGTGACTCATTCTGACACCACTATTACGCTCTGTTTTAGTTTATTAATATAGTACATTATTGGAAACTATTTATTGCATTAGATAATACGCCAAAACTAAACTTGGATTAAAATAACTTTCTCAATAATTCTTTATGTTCAAGTAAAAACATATTTTCTTCCTACTTATTTGTAAATATCCTACAATCTTGATATTTTAAAGGACAACTATTTTAAAGATATTTTTAAATGAACTCGATTGTTTTGGCAGTGAAAATCTTTATGTAAACGGTTAACTAGTAAATCTTCTTTGCCTTTATGTAAATGTTTGAATTAGTGTTATTAATGAGTTAACTTATATATAAGTTTTACCTTTTGTTCTTTGCCTTTATGTAAGCGTTTGAATTAGTGTTATTAGTGAGTTGATTCATATATATTTTGCTTTTTTTTGTAACTTGGTAAAGTCCGTTACTCTTACTTCTGTTTTGGTTATTTTATAAAGTTGTAAATTTTACATTTTTGGTTTGTATTAGCAAGAAAATTTTACCATAGCTGTTAATTTTGACTATATTTGTTATGATGTTGCTATTGAACTGTGTACCTTAATTATCTATTGTGTGAGTAAAGTATCCAACATATTTTTGCTATAATTTTATTTATTTGGTTCACCATAATCATAATTGTTTATCTTGTAGCTCTGCTAGTGCCTACAAGATCTAGGGGTTTTCGGCTTATACCGTTTAAGTCGGTGGCGCAGCTCACTTTTATATTTTTTTCTTCTACCCTCTACTGCTGAGCTAGGGCATAATTTGCCAGTAGAGAAACCGCTAGCAGAGTACTCGTTAGAGAACGAAAAAGACGTGGCAAATTTTAATATACCTACAAATTTAAATATGGACATTTAACATGTTAATACTTAAATTTAAAAGAATTTAATAAAATCTTATAAAAAATATTTTAACAAAAATATTCAGTTCTCGCGTAGTTCCCAAAAGTAAGAGGAGAACATATAATATATATAAAAAAATCAGGAAGTCGTGGAAGCACGCATCATTTGATTTAACAAATAAGCACGTGGTAGTGCATGTAGTAGCATGTAGTAGAGTTGCCGTCACATAGCCGTCAACCAATTTTCCGAGAGGTTGGTACTGTCAGCCATCAGCTGTGCACTTAAATCTCAAGTTATCAACACGGTTTTATGAAGGGTCGTTCAACCGTAACTAATCTGGTTGCAGTTACTGAGCATATCGCTGAATCAATTGACAATAAAATCCAGACTGATGTTATTTACACAGATTTCTCGAAAGCCTTCGATACACTGGATCACGGTATTCTTCTTAACAAACTTATATCATTTGGGCTGTCTGATTCCCTGGTGGAGCTGTTCCGTTCTTATTTAGAGGCTCGTACACAATTTGTTCAGGTCAATGGATTTAAGTCTATCACATATACAGCGTCATCAGGTGTTCCTCAAGGATCAATCCTGGGCCCGCTGTTGTTTAACATCTTTATAAATGATATTTCCAAGGTTATTAATGTCAACTACTTACTATATACTGATGATCTGAAACTTTACAGAACTATAAGTCTATTGATGACAGTGAACATCTTTAAACTTAAATCATGTAGTTGACTGGTGCGAACGCAATAACTTAACACTTAATCCAGTTAAATGCAATATAATTTTCTTTAGTTTTAAAACAAACACCTATAAATACAATTATTTAATAAACAACGTCACCATTCAACGACCTGAAACATTGACTGACCTTGGGGTTACATTTGATTCTTCCCTCTCTTTTAACAATCACATTGATTAAAATATCGCTTCTGCAAACCGTTTGTATGGTTTTATTGTCAGAACCTCTCGTGACTTTAGAAGTGTCTCCACAACAAAGACATTATATTATGCTTTCGGGAGATCTAAGCTGGAATATGCTTATGTGGTGTGGAGTACGTTTTATCAGTGTCATGTTGATCGCATTAAAGCAGTTCAAAGACGATTTTTAAAATTGCTAAGTCTCATTTTTTTCTTTAAATACCTTAAATGTATTTTAAATCTTTATTGTAACTATGTATTATTAAAATTGTTAAAGCTGTATTCCCCCTGCTCTGTAGTTGGGCTAAAAGCCCGTAGAGCAGTGTAAATAAATAAATAAATAAATAAAGTTTGCTGTTATATGTGTAAACTATATAAATACATATTTACTGTTGATAATAAGTATCAATAAAGTGCAGATCATTGATAAAAAATTCAAGTAAGTAATAATAAATAATTATTCGAATAAAATATTTTTGTATTTAACTTTTATAAATTTTGAGGTTAATTTCTGTCACTGCTTAGTATAAAAGTTTTTGTATTTTTTTTACATATTAGAAAATCGTACCAAGCATTGTACATTTTTGAAATATTTTCAAAAGTAACTTAATCATTTTTCAAGGTATTAAAAAAATTATTTTTATTAAATTTGATCTTTTTTATATCTTACATACATACATAGAGTCACGCCTTTTTCCCATACGGGTAGGCAAAGACCACTTCCTTTCCCTTGCTACGGTTCGTACACACATCTTTTGCTTCCTCTACTTTCATCAGTGCTCTCATACATGCTCTTCGGTTGTTGGTACTCCTGACCTGGCCTTTCTTCAAAACAATGTTGATCTGATCGAGATATGTTCTCCGAGGTCGACCTCTACCGATTTGCCCATTCACACTCGCCTTATAAATTTGTTTCGTAAATCTTCCTTCATCCATCCTTTCTACGTGTCCAAACCATCTAAGCATTCCTTTATCTATCTTTGTGACCACATCTTCTTTTACACCACAGCGTTTTCTTATCTCACTATTCTTAACTTTATCCAACCGAGTCACTCCGGCTATATTTCTCAGACTACTTATCTCCGCAGCATTAATCCTATATTCATGCTTCTTCTGCCAAACTCAACATTCACTACCATACATAAGAGTAGGAACCAACACACCTCTATGCACCGCCAGACGTGCCTTTTTTGACACTTTCTGGCTATTCATTAAGCTTTACAGTGCCCCATTTATTTGTTTTCCTGCCAATACCTTTGCTCAATGTCACTGTCATACTTTCCATCTCTAGTAAATTTTGAACATAAGTACACAAATTCATTAACTTGTTCCACTCTTTCTCTCTCAATCGAAACCCCGCAGTTTGTCATTCTTTCTTCTCTTTTAAAAACCCTTACTCTTTGCTCACATTTATTTTCATCCCTTTGATTATCAGGGAATCATGCATAACATTAACCATTGCCTGCAACTCCTCTTCAGATAACGCTAATATGACTTGATCATCGGCGTAAAGAAGGCATTTGACGATCAAATCATTCATTTTTAATCCATACGCACTCTCTTTCAGATCTTTTAAACAATTGTCTATGTATAAGTTAAACAGCCATGGCGAAGCCACACATACCTGTCTCACACCTTTTTCGATGTTAAACCAGTCCGTGCAAGCTCCGTTTATCCTGACACAACCAGTAAAATCCTCGTAAAGTGATTACAGTGCTCGTATTAAACTACCACTCACCCCATACATAGACAATGTAGACCACAATTCACTCCTCACCACTCTGTCATAGGCCTTTCCCAAGTCTATAAAAGCGCAATAGACCTTCTGACTTTTAGCCAAGAATTTTTCGACTATACCTCGTAAGGAAAAGACCTGATCCATACATCTCCTTCCTCTTCTAAATCCTGCTTGCACATCCCTTATCATCTCAGTTTCATTCGTTACTCTTTTGATCAATATCTTTGCATACAGTTTGCCGACTATGCTGAGTAAACTAATACCTCGGTAGTTCTTACAGTCCTGCTGCGAACCTTTTCCCTTGTAAAGCGGCACGATAACGGCCTTGCACCAGTCGTCGGGTACACTACCACTTCTCCAACAAAGGTTAAAAAGGCGGTCCAGTAGACTAGCTACCACGTTTTGTCCAGCATTCAGCATTTCAACTGTTATCCTGTCGTACCCAGCAGCTTTACCCAATTTCATACTGTTCAACGCTTCCACAATTTCTATCGTAGTAATTTCACTTTCATTGCAACTTTCACTCATGTCTTCGAATTGGGCCTGTACTTGTGTATCCTCTTTCTCAAATAAACTTTCGAAGTATTTCTTCCATCTCTTTAATACGCATTTCTCTCCTTTTACCATATTACCATCTTGGTTTCCGATTCTTTCCACATGCGAGGTAGTTTTTTTACCTCTGGCTGTTCTTATGGACTTCCAGAAGAGTTGAATATTGTTTTGGAAATCGTCAGATAAACTTCTATCAAATTCATCTTTATCACTCTCCTTATTTTTTGCCACTACCTCTTTTGCCACACCTTTTAACCTTTTATACTCATTCTTTGCCTTGTTTACATCCTCAATCGTACGATTTAAAAAAGAAAAAATTAATTTTAATGTTTAGGAATCTTCTGCATTGATATTTTTAATTTTAAATGAAAAACAAATATAAATTTAAAATTGCTTATTACTAAGGTTATATGTCACATGTTACAAATCATATGCGACCACTGCGACTCGCTCGTTTTTTTTAAGTAATATTTTTTCATCTGAACAATATTTGTTACTTTGGTAATTTATTAATTAACTACTTATGTGATTTGTAATTTTCTTCATTTATAAAACATTTATACTTCCGTTATTAAATTAGTAACATATCTGACTGTCATATATTTTACCAGTATAAAAATGTCAAAATACCCCAAAATTATTCTAAAACTTTACTGCTAATGCTAAATTTCTGATCATTAAAGTATTGCTTTAGTGTCTTTCAAAATCCATTATGATCTTTCACTTCTTTTTTTTTAAATATATTGCAACTTATCCTGGAATTACCCATATATTAAAGAAATCATTTTTAATTTAAGTTTAATTTAATAAAAAATGATATAAAGCAAAACATATCGTAGCCTATTTTTTTACAATATGGTATATTTAATAAAATACTGTAAAAAGACATTTTTATTTAATTTAAACTTGAATGAACATCAAATTGAAGCAGCTCTTGTCAATTTTCGTAGTCATTTCAAAAACATGAATTCTCTTTCTTAAACATCAGCAATTTTCTAAAAAGGAAACGGGAGATTTCGATTTCACCGACGTAACAACTTTTACTGATACATTTTCAGTATCCGAGAGATATCAGATTCGGTTGCTTTAAGGCTTCATTCATTTTAAGAGAATGCCGGATGTTTTGTTAAAAAAAAATAAAATTAAAAAATGTTCAGCAAAATTGAGTCTTTTTTTACAGAAAAGGGATTACAACCTTTATTTTAAAGCCAGTACATTAAAAAAGTTTATTTAATATACATAAACGACATAAACCTAATCCAAAATATTTTTTAAAAAGGACCAACCAAAAAAATGTGAGGCAAAGAATAATTAAGGTAATTTAATTCTTATATACATACATATAGTCACGTCTTTTTCCGCTAGGGGTAGACACAAAGACCACTTCCTTCTACTCGCTACTGTTCTTACACACATCTTTCGCATCTTCTTTTTTCATCAGTGTTTTCAAACATGCTCGTCGGTTATTGATAGATTGTAAATTGTAGGGGGGGTTGTGAAGGCTATGCACCTTAACCTATCAGATCTTTTGTGCATAACCCTTAATCTATTCGAGGCCCGGGACTTTTTCCCGTATGGTTAGATAAGGACCACTTTTTTCCATTCGCTACGGTTCTCACACAGGTCTTTATCTTCTTCTACTTTCATCAACGCTTAAATACATGCTTGCTTAGTACTCATGACCTGGCCTTCTTTTAAAACAATGTCGATTTGATCAAGATATATCCGCGGAGGTCGATTTCTACCGACTTCCACAATCTCTGCCGTACTAATTTCACTTTCATTGCAACTTTTACTTATTTCTTTGAGTGGGTCCTGTGCTTTTGTATTCTTTTGGTATTTCTTTATAAAAAAGATAATTATTGTTATAAATCTGCTTTTTTGGTGATCATCGTATAAAATTATCTTCGGCGTAAACATTTTTTATATTGTTTTTATTGTTGCTATTATGCAAAGCCATTTTAATTCATTAAATATGACTACATGTGAAGGAACCAGTAATAATCTAAAATAATGACTTTTTTTCACTAAGCTATTTAATTGTGTGGCGAGATATTTCGATTTTTTTTAAAAATTTGAAAAAATTCTAGTACACATTGAATAACGATATTTCCAATTATAAGGAAACTAGTAAAAAGAAATTGTAACCAATAAACAAAAAGCTCTTGCCTGTTAACTCTATATGTTCAACTTATTGATATTTCATACAGGGTGTTTTAAAATTACCGGCCAACATGCACAATTTAAATCATTTATAAGTTGCTTACTTTAGACTTTGTTACATTTTCCGCTGTATTTTTTTAAGCCAATTTGTTTGGTATCGGTGTTCCCTATACCTTATGCAAACACTTTTGAGATATTTTATTATCTAAGTTAAAACATAACAACACTTAAATATTTCAACATTAGTAAAGGGTAGGCCTTGGTTTCCATTAATTTAAGGTGATATTTTATTATTTTTTCAAGTTATTAATTCTAAAAAGTAACCAAAAGCATGAAAGGATTATTAATTGTAGATATAATTAATAACGTAGACTAGGTATTTTGTATTAGATAAACAAAAATAACTAAATGTAATATTAAACAAATAAAGTTTTATAATAAGTGTTTAAAATTAGCAATTAAGTTATGTCTTGTATTTCTGAAAATATGGTCGGGTGTTAAAGAATTAAAAGCAGGTAAGACTCTCTGCATAATATCTTCCTTTGTCGTAACAGGTTTGGAAAGTACCTGATTTTGAATGAAACCCCAAATATCAAAATCTAAAGGAGCCAAGACAGGAAAGCGAGCTAGCCAATGAAACAGACCCTAAATGGCAATCCATCTATTATCAAACATGTCATTAAGATTATTCTGTAGTAATTCCCTTTCAGGTTGTTGTTTTGACTGCTTTAATTTTAACTCGTTTATATTGATTATTCGTAGCTTTCTTAAATTATACGTTAATTTTGACACATGTTAACGAGCCCAGCTCAAAGTTAGTTTGGTTTTAGTTGAATTATTTTAATAAGAAAGTTTCGCTGGAATGCAAGTACTTGTAAATAATACAAAATGACAAAGAATTGTTTTGACTTTTTACGTTTTGATCAACAGCTAATGAAACCATTTCCAAACATGAAATCGTAGCCTGACGTTGATCTTCACGTCTGAATGTAAAAATACGTTTTACTGCATTTGCATGAAACAGTTGATGACCTTGCTTGCGTATCCTTGTTAATTTAAATGAATCGATTTGTCCGATCGCTGATTAATTTTGTCTTCTAAAAAGCATTTTAACTCAAAAATTTAATCTCGACTTTCCTGCAGGTATTTAGCTTAAATGCTTCTTGTTTATTGGCTGCAGTTAGACCGTCATTGACATTAATTGCAAAAATTACCATATTATACTATTTCCGCATAAATCCGATTTACCTGCCTTAAAACCAAGCGTGTTTACAAAATCGGTAAATATTTTGTTTCAACAACGTGATGCCTGTTTCAATTTATGTAAGCTCTTTAATAGCCTACATACTCATCCGTTCCTATCGTCATATCTAATCGGTTGGTCCATGTAGACATTTTTCCCGAAATTCCCATTTACAAATGCTGTTTGACGTCAAATGGCTTTACCTTCATTTTATTCGCCGGTGCCAATGCCAAGATAGCTCTGATCAATGTGAATTTGACATTCGGACCGAAAGTTTTTTGATAATCGATTCCATACCTCTGCGAGAATTACCGCACTACCAATCGCGCGTTGTAGCGATCAATACTTGCATCTGGATTCTGCTTGATTTCGTTTACCTATCCATTGTCAATAACTTTTTGCTCCACCGGTGCTTCGTCCACCTATGATTTTTAATAAGCAAATCAAACACCTCGTTCATCACACGCTTCCACTTTTTGTGATCATCGGACTAAACCGCCTGTTCGTACGTCTTCGGATCTTTGCTGATTGTTAACCGCGAGTAGTGATCTTTTGATGCAAAATATGACAAACGTTTCGCCGCTGTGATGTTACTTTGAACGCGCAATCGCCGACTGACGACAAAATTTCTGCCTCAAGGTGGTAAATCACCCTATCTGGTTCTTGCTGTTGGCGTTACTTAATCTATCATCTGTGCTTTTATCATTTGTATCCTTATCCTCCGCGTCATTTTGTCCCTTCTACAGCACTGACATTGAGTGTGGTTATGTATTCTTCCAAAAACATACGACATCCCAAGAAAATTTAACCTTTTTTGTCTTTCGATTTCATATTTGATATCACTTCAAATGATTGTCGTAGCCAACAAACATGCATTTGGCTGCCTGAGGATCAAGCTATTGCCGCTTTTTCTTTGAAATATGGAAAAAAACTTTCAAACCAAAAGTACGCAAATAATCCAGCTTTGCCTACCTGTGGTTCCGGTGATTTGTATGTTACTGTACTTCTTCGACTTTGATTTAGTACATGAACTGCTAAATTCACTGCCTCGGCCCAAATTTTTTTGTCAATTTGCTTTAAATCAAGGATCACCCTTGTTGCTTTGACAATCGTTTGCATCTCTCTCTCTCAGAACATTAATTTTGTTCGGGTGTAAATTGACGTTATAGATCTTTTATGCATAACCCTTAATTTATTTAAGGCCCGGGATTCCGAGACTTCCAGCAAAATTTATCAGTTTCCTGGGGGCTAAGTTTCTGTCATCGAAGGGCTTTAGGAAGGCCCCTTCCAGAAACTTAAGCCTCTTGCAAAAAAGCGCAGGGCATTTGCAAAGCAAATGTTCTGCAGTTTCAGTGAAGTTCTTGCAGTAGTGGCAACTACTTTTTAAAGTGAGCAGCCCTGTCATCAATTTCCAGTCTTTCTTGTCCAACTCGAGAAGCTGTTTAGCTTTTCTTGGCGAAAGGCTTACTAGCCTTTTCGCTGGTTTTTGCCCTAACACTTTATGCCAGTGAGA
Source organism: Agelastica alni (assembly GCA_950111635.1). Lineage (NCBI taxonomy): Eukaryota > Metazoa > Arthropoda > Insecta > Coleoptera > Chrysomelidae > Agelastica > Agelastica alni. Next base: position 28,651,762 of record OX467718.1, on the reverse strand, counting down.
TTTCATTTATATATATTGTCACGTGCCTATTTTTTTCCCTTCTACAGTTCCATTATTAATTGGGTCTCTGATGATTTCATATTCCTTAGGTACTCGTAAGTAGGGTTGCATACCGTATTTTGTTGTAACTTAAATTTATCACTCGTTGTAAATAGTGTTGCATACCTTGTAGTGTTAGGATTCAATTATTAATGGCTGTGACATTTTTGTTAATCGATGGAGATGGAGTGGGGGGTTTTTGTTATTAGATTTTGCCTTGATTTTTAGCCTCGATTGTCGTGTGTTGTCAGCTATATTATTGTTTGGTTTGCATTTCTGTGTGGATGGGCTGGCTATCAACACGGACGAGTGCGATTATGAGTTTGGAACATACATTTGTGAAGATTGTTGGTTGACGCGTGTTCCGTGTCATTTTTGATATCCGGCCTGGGAGTCAGTAGTTTAGTGAGTCGCTTGGTGTCAGTCGTCGAAGTCGGGTGGTGGTGAGAGTTTTTGGAACGATTTGATATTAACACGTGAGCAGAACCTCTACGGTTTTTTCTTTCATATCTGGCTGTATTTGGGCCATCTTAATTGGATTTTGAAGAAAAACCATTTAATTTTTAACTTGACCATTCTATCTTACCTTTGTTGTTGATATTTTGGATTTTGGTGTCAAGTTAAAATATCCGCATGCGGGATCTGATGGAGGGAAGCCATTGTTAAGTAGCAGGTGCAGTTCCATAATCAATCCGGCCACAGGAGTAGGCCACAGGAGTAGGCCACAGGATTAGTGAATTCGTATACCCAAAGGTTACAAGTGATTTATTTTAGAATATTTAAACGACGTGATTTGTTTTTGACACCACGATTAAGTTTTGTTTTAATTTATTAATATGGTACACTGTTGAAAACTATTTATTGCATTGGATAATATGCCAAGGCTGAAATTTGATTAAAGTAATATTCTCAATAGTTCTTTGTGTCCAAATAAAAACGTTTTCTTCATACTTATTTGTAAATATCCTCAATATTGCTGTTTTGAAGGACAGCCATCGTAAAAAGAAATATTTTTAAATAGGCTCGATTGTTTTAACAGTGTAAATCTTTATGTAAATGGAAAAAAAAAACGTGAGTAAATTAGCAGCCGTACGTGAACGTTGATGAAGTATTGTTAAAATGTTGACTTGTATACGTTTTTTTTGGTAACCTGATAAGGTTTGTTATTCTTACCTTTGATTTAATTATTTTATGAAATCGTAAACTTTGGATTTTTAATTTATTGTTGTCTTATGAAGTTGTAAATTTTGAAGTTTCGTTTTATTGTTGGCTGTTAATTTTGATGATATTTGTTATAATTTTGTTATTGAGCTGTGTATTTTAATTTATTGTGTGAGTAAAGTATCCAATATATTTTTGCTATAATTTTATTTATTTGGTTCACCATAATCTTAGTTGTTTATTGTGTGGCTCTGCTAGTGCCTATAAAACCTAGGGGTTTCCGGCTTGAACCGTCTAAGTCGGCGGCGCGGCTCACTTTTATATTTTTTTTTCTTCTACCCTCTACGGCTGAGCTCGGGCATAATTTGCCAGTAGAGAGACCAGTGGCAGAGTACTCTTTAGAGAACAAAAAAGACGTTGCAATATATATATATATATATATATATATATATATATATATATATATATATATATATATATATATATCAATCTTTCCGTATTTTATGTAATTGGCTCATATGGTTCATATAACTTTTTTATGAGATTTACCAGATGAGTAGGTACTCCCACAACCACGAGATCTCTCACAACTTTGACCATTTTACATTGTCGAACGCTTTTTCGTAATCGACAAAATACATTATACATGGGTGCATAGTATTCGCTGGCCTTCTTCATAAGTAATCGGACGTTTAGTATTTGTTCTTGTGTACTTCGCCCTTTGACAAATCCTGCCTGTTCAGGTGCTATTTGGTGATCGAGGAAATAGACCAACGAAGATCGAAGAACATACAGCATTATTTTGCTCGCATGTGAGATCAGGGAAACCAGACGATAATCGTTACAGTCCATCGTTGATTCCTTCTTATGAATGGGTATTATAGTGGATACAGACCATTCGTTTGGCCACACTCCGTTGTTCCAAATTTGCTGGCATAACAGATGTAGGAATTTAATGTTCCTCTCCTCAAGGGCTTTCCGGACCTCTGCAGAGATCGAATCTATTCCGGTGGACTTTCCTTTCTTAAGTGCTATTAAGGATTCTCACACTATTATATTTATTATTTGGTAAAAGTATTAATTCAAACCACTTTTGAAATATGATAGCATTCATATGTTAACGATAATCTAAAATACACTCTTAAATCTTTTTGCTCGTTAGTAGGAGAACATTAGGTACCCACCCCTAACCGAAAATAACTAATCTTACATCTTTACTCGGTTAAACCTTAGTAAAATTTTTTAGATTATTTGATTTTAAATTAAAAAATTTATTTATTTATTACATTTCTTGGTACTCCTAATAACAGTCCAACCTTTACCAGCTACATCGTGGGTATAACCCACACAACGTTGTATTTAAATAATACAATAGACGTTTTTCATTCGAAAAACTTATAAACTTTTTATGTGACCGATGTACAATTCTTTGACTTTCCTTTATATGCGTACGTTTATTAATTATATTATAATAAAAAATGAAAACTATACAGGGTGATTTGGGACATTGGCTAGGGGCCGGTGATTTGGACCAAAATATGACGATGAACCAAATATGCCTTAATAATATATTGCTGAGGAAAAAGATACAAGGCGTTAAATTTGTAATTTTGTTTTCATTTTTTGCCCATAATTTTTTCTGTATACTTATCAATTGTTATCGAATTTAGCAGACATGCATAACTTTAGGCAAGAAATAATATTTTACATTTTGTTCAAAATTAAACGCCATGGCTGTTTAACTTATACATAGACGATTGTTTAAATAATTTAAAAGAGAGTGCGTATAGATTGAAAATAAATGATGTAGTGAATGTTGGGTTTGACAAAAAAAAAATGAAAAAAGGATTAATGCTGTGAAGAGGATTAATGCTCTAAGAGGTATAGCCGAAGTGACTCAGTTCGATAAAGTGAAGGATAGTGAGATAGGGGAACGCTGTGGTGTAAAAGATGTGGTTACAAAGATAGATAAAGAAATGCTTTGATGGTTTGGACAAGAAAAAAACATTTATGCTCCTGTGCTCTTGATCTCACTCTCCCAAGAAGAGCGAGAACCAGATCACAGAGCAATGGTCCACCTACCTTGCGGCATATGACCTGGAACTTTACAATATCTGGCGAAACCCCTGTCAAGTAGAACCCATCCCATCATCCACACTCCAAAAATTAGCGGGGTCGGAATTCCCTTTTTATTTATTAATTTTTCAAGTACAGAATTTTCCCTTTACCAAGGTACAATATACAAAGAAAGAATGATATAAGTAACAATAAGAGAGGATAATTTACAGCAATACAATTGTTGATAAGCAGAGAAAAACAAAAAGAGCAGTAAACAAGCAGACAATAAGCATCAAGCGGTATACAATAAACAGTCAGTAATATACAAAAAGCAGTATGCTATAACAATAAGCTAAAAGCAGTGAGCAATAGGTGAAAAACAAGGAAAGAATATTTTCTAAAAAGTATAGTAGCAACATAGCAATAAAAGGCAGTTATAAAAAGGTACAGAGTACAACACATGATATAAAGTAAATATTATTTGTAATATACGAGTATATAATAATATACGAGGGCGGTTTGATAAGTCAGTGACTTTTTGAATAAAACAAATTTTTTTCTGCAAATAAACATTTTATTTTTCTACATAATCACCTTTTAGCTCGATACATTTAGTCCAGCGTTTTTCTAATTTTTTTATTCCCTCTAAATAATAGGTTTTTTCAAAGCTCTCCAAATACGCGTTTGTTTCGGTAATGACTTCTTCATTCGACTCAAATCTCTTACCGCCCAGCCATTTCTTTAGATTTGAAAACAGAAAATAGTCGCAGGGGGCTAAATCTGGAGAATATGCTGGATGGGATAGCAGTTCGTATCCCAATTCGTGGATTTTGGCCATCGTGACTAGACAAGTGTGCACACGTGCATTGTCTTGATGGAACAGCAATTTCTTCTTCGCCAAATGCGGCCGTTTTTGCTTCAAATCAACGTCGAATCTGTTCAAAAGCTTTGAATAATATTCGCCGGTGATCGTTTTACCTTTCATGAGGTAATCGATGTGAATAACACCGCGTACATCCCAAAAAACTGTAGACATGACCTTGTTGGCTGACAGACTCTGTTTCGCCTCCTTTGTTTCGATTGTTCCTTGGTCTGTGGCGTGTTGTGATGGATCCATGTTTCATCCACAGTAACAAAACGGCGCAAAAATTCGTCCGGATTACGGCTGAACATCGCTAAACACTCTTTTGAAGTGGTCACACGATTGCGCTTATGGTCGAGTGAGAGCAATCGCGGCACCCATCTCGCAGAGAGTTTTTTCATGTCCACATATTCGTGTAAAATATAATGTACCCGTTCAGTTGAGATACCTACAGCATGAGCCAACTCACGCACTTTCATTCTCCAATCATCCAATATCATTTCATGGATTTTATCGACGATTTCCGGCGTGATCACTTCTTTTGGGTGACCTGGACGTTCGGCGTCACTAGGATGATGTTGGCGAAAGACGATGAAAAAACGTTTGAGGAACGACATCTCAGTTATGCATGTATGAAAGGAATTTCATATCAGATGCAGACAGCGAAAAGTGTGTTCAAGAGGCTCTAACTGCAAAAAGTATTATTTCGATGAACAAAAAGAAATTCAATAAAAAGACTGATATCTGTAACTACTGCCAAGATAAAGGACATTGGGTGAAACATTGCAAGAAGTGGATAGCAGATGGAAGACCAACTAAGAAGGAGCAAGAAAATGGTCAATCCAAAGCAGCTATGGCCACTACTGAGGCACTCATGTCAATAAGCAATGAAGTCAGTTCAGTAATCGAGACGGATTCAACAGAATGGTGGATAGACAATGGAGCAACAAATCATGTGACAAATTGTTCAAATGTGTTCGTTCAGTTCAAAAAATTTGAACAGCCCTGTACCATAAAAGCCGCTGGAAAAGAGAGTCTCAGTGCGATTGGAAAAGGTACCATAATTGTGATAGCCACAATAGGAGAAACATGTCAGGAGATGACATTGAATGATGTATGGTACGTTCCAGATATTTCGAAAAATTTGTTCTCTGTTTTGGCTGCCCATGATAGAAATCCAATTAGCGAGTTCAGATCATCACCTACAGAGTGCTGGTTCAAAATTAGTGGTAAAAAAGTTATACATGGAAATCGCGAAGTAGGTGGAACCTTGTATAAAGTAGCCATCAAATCAGTCGTACCAGAAATCAGAGCTGAAATGAATATAATAGAAGCAAATCGTTCATTATTACAGTTGTATCATGAAAGATGGGGGCATCAGGACAAGCGTCATGTCAAAAAGATGCTAGAGGGTGAGTTAGATATCAGTGTTAAGCTAGACGATGATCTTTGTGAACCCTGTATCTACGAAAAAGCACATCGACAACCATTTGGTACAAGAATGACAGCAACAAAACCGGGTGAACTAATTTCATCAGATGTGTGTGGACCATTCGATATGTCATTCCAGAATAAGCGATATTTGGTTACATTCAAAGACAATTACACCAAATTTCGTTATGGTTGTCTCATCAAGGAGAAGTCTGAAGTGAAAAGTGCTTTGGAACATATGATTGCACATGCAAAGGCGTCAGGTCATACTATAAAAGAATTCTTGAGTGACAATGGTGGTGAATTTGACAACGAAGAAGTTAAAAATATCCTTTTGCAAAATGGAATCTCACAAAGGCTAACGGCTCCATACACGCCAGAGCAGAACGGTTGCAGCGAGAGGGAAAATCGCACAATTGTCGAGATGGCTAGGACTTTCAAGTATTCGAATCCAGAGATAGAAATCCCAGAAGGAATATGGGCTGAATTGGTAAACACTGCTATCTATAATCTGAATCAAACTGGGAAATCATCTGTCGAAAACGTCAGTCCATACGAGTTGTGGTTAAGCAAGAAACCAAGGATCAAACATCTTCGTATCATTGGTTCTGTTTGTTATACCCATGTTGCAATCCAAAAACGAAGAAAAATAGACAAAAAGGCAATAAAGGGGTATCTTATAGGATATGATGGAGATAAACGATACAGAATATGGGTGAAAGGTTATAGCCAGTAAAAATGGTCGTTCTGACGCTGCTAATTGTTTTTGAATTCTCGTGTCTGTGGCTCTCCTCCCCCATATCTCTGCTCCATATAGAAGCACGGGTTTTATTGCCTTTTCGTAGATGTCCTTTAAAATTGTTGGTTTTCATCCCCAGTCACGTCCTGCTATGATAAACAATTTGTGTCGAATGTCGGTTGCTTTTTTTCCTGTTCTGTTTAACGTGTTCTAGGTAGAGAAGTCCAGTGTATATTGTAAGTCCGAGTATGCTGTCTTTGAAAGTGATGTTTGTGTCACGTATTTTTAGTCTTGGTAGTCTTGTCGATTTATAAGGTATGAATATTGCCTCAGTTTTGTTTTGGTTGCATGTTAGTTTGTTTAATTTGGCCTATTTCTTACATCCTTCCCAAATGTTTACCCTCTTCGTCTCTATTTGTTTCAGGGAGGTACCTGCGATGAGTATTATTTGGTCATCGGCGAAGGTCTGTATCAAATCAATTTCCGACAGTTGTACTATTTTTTCAACCTTTTCAAACCAATCCTCCATAATAAGTAGCCAAAGTGTAGGTCCTAAACTAGAACCTTGCGGACATCTTCTTTTTGTGCTACTTACTGCTTGTTCAGTTTGTATAACCCTGTTCTGTAGAAAGTCACTACAAATCCTATGGATGTTAATAGAAGTGTTTTTGCGTCTTAGCATTTTTGTTATTGTGGGTATCCAGGCAGAGTTGAATGCATTTGCGAGATCTAACGTTATGATCGCGGTGTGAAGTTTGCTATGCTTGTTCTACGCGATTTTGTCTGTTAAAGTTTTAATAGCATCTTTTGTTGAGTGCCCACGTCGGAAGCCATATTGGTTTTTATTAATTTCTTTCTTGTCTTCCAAGTAATGTGCGAGTCGTTTGGCCGTCATCTTGTCTAGGATCTTCCCTAGCGTTGGAAGAAGGCAGATTGGCCGCTTGCCTCCGTCCTTTTTGGGTAGCCATACCATATCCACCTTCTTTCATACCCCCGGGAATTTTCCTTCTTCCAAGCATCTGTTGTAAAATTCTGTCAGTATGTTGGGTTCGATCGTGTGTAATATGTTTACTTATTCTTTGCTGAGTCCATCTCTAGCTGTAGCTTTTTTATTTTTCATACACGCAATTGTCAGAGATATTTCGTTAATTCTTTCTACTGCAAGCCTATGCTATCTTTATGATAGTCTTGTCTGAGTTGTCTATGTTCTGTCTCGTCATCTGATTCGTTGTCTACAGGGAAGTACTTGTCATGTAGGTATTGTATGGTCTCTTCCCTGTCTGTAGTGTACTGTCCATCGTCTTTTTTTATTGTATTTAGTACACTGTGATTGTTTTTACTGTCTCGTATTATTTTGTACGCAATATCCCATGGGTTGATAGGTCGTGGTCAGTTAGGTACTTCCGTATTGCTTTTTGTTTGGTCTCTTTTATGGTGTTTTTGTACTTTCTTTTTTGTTTACTGTAATTGTATTGTGCGCGTCCCCTGTTTATTGGGTCTATTTCGTTTTAGAATGTTTTCCTTATTTTGTTCGTCTTTCTTTTTTCTTTTTCTAAATTGTCGTTCCACCATTTTTGGTCTTCTCCTGACCTCATGGGTTTATTGCGTACAGATCGTTTTGCTATGTCTATTATTTGTTGTTGTATGTTTTCTGCTCTACTTTCTGATGTACCAGTTATGTCCCAGTTTGTTTCTGCTATTAGTGTCGAGAGCTTTTCTGTATTTATGTTTTTAATATTTACTTGTTATTTTGGTTTATTTCTTATCATGTCTTGTCGTGCTATGTTAAAAACTACGTATTGGTGGTCACTCAGTGTTTCTACGTCTTCTACTCTCCAGTTCTCGATGTTTATGTCGCGTGTCATATTGATATCTATCCAACTTCTCCCCCGATTTGATAGGAACGTTGGAGGGCTATTATACGTGTTGTTTATGAGTAAGTTGTATCTTGTCGACCATTCTAGTATGTCTTGTCCTCTGTCGTCATTTATGTCTCCTCCCCAGCTTGTGTGTTTTGCGTTCAGGTCTCCAGCCACCAGTGTTTTGTTTGTGTCCGTTTCTATGTCTCTTTTGTGTCTATTTAATGCTATGTTTGTTTTACCTCCCGGTTGGTCATATATGTTTATTATGGTTAGCACTTCATCGTTTGTCTTAAGATGTATTGTTGTCACGTTTTTGTCTGTTCTCTTTGTCAGTATCGTTACTTGTCTCAGTAGTCTTTTGTCCACGATGATAGGTGCTTTTGAGGTGGTGTCTGAAGTGATTACTGAGTATTTGTTGCTTTGTCGTATGTTATGTCCTGGTTATCGTATAAGTCCTATGTATATTTTGTCCTTAAACATGTTTTGTATGAGTGGGTCAGTGGCTTGAGTTCCCCTTCCTGTATTGAACTGTATAAATTTGTACATGTTGTCCTTTGTTTTGGTCTTTCCTTCTGTTGTAGCTGTTTTGTTTTGTGTTTTTGGTGTACTACCCTAGTAGTTTATTTGATACCTCGTTTCCTCTCGTTTCTTTCCATAGATTGGACATGACGCGTCCCTAGCCTGGTGTGTTTTGGGTGTTAATCTCATTGTCTCACAGTTTATACAATCTAGTGTATTGCTGTCGCATTCTCTGCCGTCGTGTCCACCGCTACATTTGTAGCAGGTAGGGTGTTCTTCTCTACAATATTTTATGACATGTCCATACTTGCAGCATTTGAAGCACATCGAAGCGGAGGTATATTCTTTAACCAGAATTCTTGTCAAGTCAAAATAAATGTAACCTTGTTTATGAATGTATTTGATTATTTCTGATGGTCCCTGTACGATTATATTTTCTTTTCACTGGTTCCTGCATAGTCGTGTCGTGAGTATTTTAAGTTCCCCCAGCGATTCTTTAAACTTTTCTGCTATTTCCTTGTTTTCTAAGGCTATCCCATCTTTAATGTTGTCTTCGTCTGTTCCTCTTTGCATTCCCGTCAAAATGATGGCTGGGTCTGTCTCTCTCGTACCGTCCTTGATGTCCAGTCGTTCAATTGTTCTTGACTTATTTATAATTTCATCGTGTCTGCCGTATTGAATCTTCTTACATATGTGCCTTCCTTATCCTTCGCACACAGGTTCCTTTTTAGTATTGTCATCGTGTCCCCTTGTTGTCCTATCTTTAGTCTTCGTCTCGTATTTCTTTTTGTTTTGTGGAGGGGTTGTCCATGGTTTTATTGTCGTTATCATAGTTGTTGGTCTAGTAGCGGGTCTTGTAGCCAATTCTGCGTACGTCTTCGTCGGAGGTCTTAGCGACGGATATTGTGTGTCTGTGTCTGTATTGTTTGTGTAAATGTGGCTTTGTCTTTGTGTTTCTTCTGTCATTTGTTTATTTTCTGACGTGTCGGTATGTGTTGATGGTCTAGTTGAGGTAGCTATGTTCTTTTGTTCCGTCAACAGTGTTTTTATTTGCTTCATTTGTTCGGTTATGTCTTTGTTGTCCTTGTTGTCTTTATTCTGCTTAAGGTTGGTAAAGATTTCGCACCGTAACTCATTAATTGTGGCCTCCTGCATAAAAAGGTAACTTACAATTTCATTGTACATTTGGTTTGGACACGCAGAAAGGATGGATGAAGAAAGATTGACGAAACAAATTTATAAGGCGAGTGTGAATGGACAAGTCAGTAAAAGTCGACCTTGGCGAACATATCTCGATCAGGTCAACATTGTTTTGAAGAAAGGCCAGGTCAAAAGTACCAACAACCGAAGAACAAGTATGGGAGCACTTATGAAAGTGGATAAAGCAAAACATGTATGTAAGAACCGTAGCAAGTGAAAGGAAGTGGTCTCTGCCTACATCAACGGGAAAAAGGCGTGACTATATGTATGTATGTATTTTACATTTTGTTATAGCGGTCGCCATGTGAATGATTCCTGATAATGAAACTTTTTTGACGTTTTTTATGTAATTTTAATTAATTTATTTCGAGTGAGCTTTGGACTGTTACATAATTGGTTACTGTAAAATGTCAAATGTCAACCAAATCACAAAACTTTTACAAATTTATTTTATCGTTTAGGTGAAACCGGGTCATTTCACAAAAAAATCAAGGGTGGTTGTCCGAAATAAATTACACCTAATCAAAAAGATGAAATTTTGGATTTAGTAGATAAAATCCTGCAATAAGTTTACGTCATCTGTCAGCAGCAACAGGAGTAAGTCGGTCATCTAATATTATACTTAAAAAAACGATGGATTGACAGAAGTGATTTTAAATGGCCACCAAGAAGTACTAAGCGCTTGATTTTTATGTTTAGAGTTATATGAAGTTCTAAGTGTATGCTAATGAAATTAATTCACCAGACAAACTCTGGAGAAACATACAAAAAAATGCGGCTTATTTTATGAAGGGACAGATAGTCTTTTATTAAAAGAATTAGAAAAGATATTGAAGTCAGAGGAGGTCACGTAGAACATTTAATTTGAGTTCGCTTTGTTTATGTTAAATTGTTTTTAATTCTGCTTTTCGTCGGAATAAAAGCCTTACGTTTCAAGTTTTTTTGTTTTTTCTTACCTACTTAAAATCCCCTTCTGAGACTCTAATTTTCCAATTGCGTTTTTCTCGAAAACGGATGAAATTATCGTGTTTAAACAGGAGTACCAATATTACGTAAAAATGATGTCTGCGTCAAAAATTTTAATCAAAATTAGTAAAAAGTTTCGTTAAAAAAAGTAACCAGTCCAGTCATCAGGAATCATTCACATGGCGCCCCTATAACAAAATGTAAAATAATACATAAAATAATATTCCTTGTCTAAAGTTATGCCTCTTTGCCGATTTTAATAACAATTAATAAGTTTACCTTGAAATTATTAGCAAAAAATGAAAACAAAATTTTAAATTTAACGCCTTGTATGTTTTTTCACAGCAATATTTTATGGAGGCATATTTGGTTCTTTCGTCATATTTTGGTACAAATCACCCGCCCTTAGCCTATGTCCCAATAGTTATAAATCACTCTGTATAGGTACCAATTAAACAAAAAAATATGCGAGACAAATGTAAATTAATATTGCTTTATAACTGATTTTATTTTGTAATTTGCCACCACTAAAAGGCATATATGAAAAATGTGATAAGGTATAGGACAATTGGCGTATTAATCTACACTTAAGAGTTAGGGAATGCAGACTGCTAGTTTAATCAATGTATAATTTTTTTTGTATAAAATAGAATAAAATAAATAAAAAAGACGTTACTTACAATATTGGGTACCCTATAAAAAAATAGAGTTCTTTTGATTAAACTAGTAAACGTTTTAAATTAAATGTTTGCTTCTATATATTTTTCCGGAATTGAGGATAAAATATTCTATTAAGACAGTGCGATTAAATGTTGGTACCCACATACGTTTAATATTGTCTTCAAAAAAATTTCATTTTCTCTTTGCCATTTGTGTTTCATTTTCTGTGACTGATTAATTTTAAGGAATACTCGCCCTTCTCAAAGACACCCCACATAATAAAATAGATCCCAAAAGGGAGTTAAAAAGTTATATTTTCTCGAAATTTCTGAGAAAAAAGTGAAATTCAGTAAATTTTACTTTTTTGGGGTGGATAGCGGGTTTAGGACGAAAGAAAACAAACATCTTGCTCTTCTTAAATTGCTGACGTTTCGATCTTTATTTTAGATCTTTCTCAAGGCTTTTTAATTCGTGGAAGTCTTAAGTCTGTAATGCAAAATTTCTGATATCGTATCCTTCACAGAATCAGGGCAAACATGTTTACAATTAACACTGAGCAAATGAATTAATCACATAACAAAACAATTTTACTTTTATTATTATTCCTCTATTAAAGCCAAAAGCAATTTCATTGTTATTGACAATTTCATAACATTATAAAACTAATTAAAATATTATAATATATTTTGTCTCAGTTTGTTTGTGCTGTCTGTATGTGATTTTAATATTGTTGAAGGAACAGAAATTATTCGTTTTAATATTGTTTTGTAAATATGTGATTAATTTATTTGCTTAGTGCCTGATTTTGCCTGATTCTGTAATGGATACGATATCAGAAATTTTACATAACAGACTTAAGACTTCCACGAATTAAAAAGCCTTGAGAAATATCTAAAATAAAGATCGAAACGTCGGCGATTTAAGAAGAGCGAGATCTTTGTTTTCTTTCGTCCTAAACCCTCTATCCACCTCGAAAAAAAAATTATAATATATTGTACCAACTTAAATATTTAGTCAGATTTAAAAATGCAAAAACAACATAACCGTTAAATTGACCATAGGTGAAATCAAGTATCTAAGTTTATTCTACAATAATTGTTTAGTTTACTAATAGTAGATTCTAACCGTGTAACAGACGATATTTTATCCACGACAAAAGAATAATATAAAGAACCTAAGTTAATTTTTGTTATGTTTTTACCGTAATTGGTAATCTTAGGAGGAGTATTTTCAAATTCAAAATCTGATTCACTTAAATTCTCGCTCATTTTTAAACAAAACTTTTAAAAAATAACTTTTAAGAGCAACGCGTCGCCAATTTAATTTTAAACTGACATTTATTTTAAAGAGTTTTTTTGACATCCATAGCAATCGCTATTGTTTAAAGCAATTACGGAATATTTATACCGTAACAAGTAATGGAATAAAAAAACATGCAAACCTCATAAGAATCAACTGTTACAGAATGAATATTCCCACTCTAGAATGTTTTCATTATGTTATTAAGAATAGTTTTATAATGAGTATACAAGAATTTCTCCTTGTGCATTTCCCTCGTAATCAAAATATGTACATTGTATATTACTAAGAACACGTAGCGCGTCTCACGGATGGGCGCTGGACAAAGAAGATCGTAGAATGAAGGCCACGACAGGAAGAATATCGCAGTAAAGGTAGACCACCAACTAGGTGATCAGACGACATAAAGAGAATCGAAACAAACTGGATAAACACTGCACAAGATAGATCTAGATGGAAAAATTTACGGGAGGCCTACGTCCAACAGTGGACATATACGGCTGTATTATGATACTACTACGAAGATTCGTGTAGTTTTCGACGGTTCAGTTATGTCAAAAGGTATTTCGCTAAATGATACGCTGTTGGGGGGAGGAGGGAAGTTTTAAGACGATATATTCTTAATTTTACTGAACTTTCGCATTCACTTAAAAGTTTTCACCTAAGATATTAAGAGGATGTTTTTGCAGATAACGTTTACCCCGAAACATCATGACTTTCAAAGACTATTATGAAGGTTCTCTCCTAACGAACGCGTCAAAGCTTTTGGATTAGATGGCACAACATACCCTCCAACCACGTACTAAGTGGTTAGATGATCCTTCATCTTTTGATACTGGAATTATGGTTCTTATAAAGAACAAGTCAATGTCATCCTTCAAAAGGCTCCTTGGTCGTATTGTTAAATTATATTTAGGAAAGGATGGAGTAACCCGAGTGGCCGATGTTTGAAGTAAAAATTGTGACCCAATTTTAGTGAAGGAGAATTTTTAGTCTTTATTCACTAAAATTATTTATGTTTGTTTTTTTATTATATTTAAATTGTTTTTTATTGAATACTTTATTTATTAATTACTTAAATGTCATATATTTAAATTATCCGCGCATTAATTCAAGTTGAACTACGCAGCGTTTCGATAAGTACGGAATGATTCACACACAAATCCGCAATAATCGCTATCGCTAACTGCTCTCTCTCCCTGGTATGCAGATATTCCAATTCGCTGTTAAAATTATTAAAAGATACAAATAAAAATTCGATGTTAAAATTATTGAAAGATACAAATGAAAAGAGAATTGTATATTTAAAAATAAAAATTAGCTGGAAGAAAGTTTTTCATTTTATCAGAAAAATTGGGAAAGAGTAGGGTTAGTTGTATTTGTAAATTATTTCATTTTGACATATTTTCACGGTTTAAAAACTAAAAAGTTTAAAACTATTTACAAGGCTTGCCAAATAGCTGGATAAATATGGGAGAACTCTTTGTTTTCGTAACTAGAAATTTGTATGGGGCTTTTCTCTTCTTATCAAATAAAATAACACAAAATGAAAAATGCACGTGTAATATTTCTTTTTCTTTCAACTTGTACAATCTTTGGTTTCGTATTTCATTTTATTCTTTATATCTTACCAGCTAAACCCGGCAGGCGTTGTTTTGCCAGTATGTATTATAACAGCTTGTACTTTTTACTTTCTAAGTTACTGCAAAGTATAACTTTTAGGATTTATTTTATAAAATATTATAGAAAAAAAACTTAACTTTACAACCATGAATACAGCAAATACATTTTCTGACTTTCGGTCGCGCGATTTTGCCATGTCAGTTTTCTCGTAAAATTACTAATTTGCAAAATTACTTCGTTAAAATGAGAAATTTATTAGATAAATAAAAGCTCCTGTCTTTTTACTGTTGATAAATTAACTCCTATATAAAATGTGTAATTTACTAAAGACAGTTTTTTCATTTTGACAGGAATAAAAAAGGTGCAGTTCCTCATACCAGACTACATCTAGTACAGTGCAACAGAAGTATCTTGGCGGGCGAGAGATCACAAAATCTGCGCACAACGAAAACATTTGAATAACGATCCGATCAGCGACGATCAGTAATCGTAAGTCTCAAGTACAATCGGAGGAAGAAGTTTACGAATGTAAAGTATATTCAGCCGAATATTTGTTATTTTAGAGGCTAGTCGCCCGCCAAGCTACTTCTGTTGCACTGTACGCTTACGTCACTTTAATGTCTACCTTGTCAGTTATAATTATTGAGTTTTAATGCTAAGCAATACGCTATCTGGTGGAATAAACTACATCAATATCAGGTGACCAGCAAATGTGAATACTTTGTGTTAATTTACCTGGAAGTGTGCATTTGTGTGAAGATTATAGTTGTGTAATAGTGACTAATAATTTGTTAAAAGTGAAAATGACCAGCAGAGCAAATTGTTTTCACTAAATTGTACACTTACCTTAGTAAACACACTTGGCGTCAAAAACGACAGAATGACAGCGCGGGAAAATAAAAGTTAAAAGTAATTTAACTATTATTGATAACTTAATACTGAAACATACAATATGAGTCGTATTGGTATAGTATCGACTCAATAAATAACAAAAAATATAGAAAAATCCATTCCGACATCCACAAAAAACGCTAAAGCGTCAATATGGAGACAATTTATGTAGTTTTGTCAAGTCCGAAATCACGAACTGTCGGAAGTAACTCCGTTACAAAAAGTAGCAGATATATTGAAGGATTAGGCCTATAATATGAAAAAGAAAAATGGAAAAGATTATAAAGAATATGCAGTTAAATCAATTTGAAATTCAACTGCGAAGATGTTTGAGAAAAATATATTAGTGAGTACAATATTAAATTTGATCCTTTTGCCGACATAACTTTTAAAGAAGCTCGTGATGCGAGAAATAATAAACGGAAAGAATTACAAGCTACTCCAGAGAAAATAAAAGTGTGTTCTGTAGCATTGAACAAGAAAAATATACTAAAAATGGCAAAAGTTCAGAATATTAACAAACCAGAGGGATTCCAAAAAAGATAAATTAACTTGGAGGGAGGAGAAGCTGTAAACTGTAAAATTTACTATTTTAAAGCAGAAAAAATTAAGATGGAACTCCAACAGGAAGATTTGAAAAATATTGGCAGACAGCAAATAGATAACAAAATATGCAATGGATGAAGGTATTTGTCCCGTTGAATTGCTAAATTAACTTACAAAAAAGAATAATAGAATAGAAATTCTAAACGTTGATACAAAAATGTTCCACTGGGTATTAATACGATTTCTACTTGTACCAAACATTCTGCAACTAAAATTGGACTCGACATCACAAATAATAAAATTACCAATCATTCTAACCGTGCTAGTACAATCTCCCAATTAGCCAAAGTAGGAGTAAGTGACCAATAACGGGACACTCATTATCATCTTCTATTAAACCCTACCTCCAAATTGACCCTGAACATCACGAAAATCTTATTAGTTCTTTACGAGCCTCGAATAATAAAAGATCAAAATGAATATTCCACATGTATGAAAATAAGAGAAGAAAATTTTTAAATCAATTCACCAAACCAAACAATTTATTACAATTGTGTATTTAATAACTGTTCATTCAAATAATTTAATTGCAACAATAAAGATAATTATTGTTGTACTTGGCTTCAAAGTTTACGAGAGATGGAAAGTATGACAATGACATTGAGCGAAGGGTGTTCTCTCTCTTTCTCTGCAGCTTACAACCCGGGGTGGGTCTTCGCTGACATTACAATTTGCCTCCACTTGCTGTGGTCTATCATAAGTTCTTTTGGTCGTTGGACATTCAGGGTCCGTAAGTCCGATGCAATATTATCTTTCCACTGCATCCTCGTCCTTCCCAGCGGCCGCTTTTTTACCGGGGTCTCTTCCCACACCAGTTTTACGACACGTTGGTCTTGTCTCTTCACATGTCCGGCCCATCTCAATCTCTCAGCCTTTATTATTTTTACTATATCTGGTTGGTTATATAGTTCTTACACTTCCCTGTTAGTTCTAATTTTGTATTGTTGTGTGGCGTTGTTCTTGATTGGTCTATATATCCTTCTATGAATTTTTTGTTCAGCGATTTTTAGTCGGTTCTCATTTTGTTTTGTCATCGTCCATGTTTCACATGCATATGTCATTATAGGTCTTATAATTGCTTGATTAATTGTTACTCTCGTACGGTGTGTAACATTTTTCAATTTCATTATTTTTTGTAGTGCAGAACAGCAGCGATTGGCTCCCTGAATTCTTTTGTTAATCTCTTGTGTTATATTGTTATCTGGTGTGATTTTAGCTCCCAAATATTTAAACTCATGAACTCTTTCAAAATTATAGTGGTCCATTGTCACATTTTGTCCTATCATTTCTCTTCGTTCTGTTTTTGTTGTAGTCATGTATTTTGTTTTATCTTCGTTTATTTGTAGGCCAACCTCCTTTGCAGCATTTTCCAGTTTAATGAACTGTTGGCAAAAAAAAATGAATGGGGAACTGCACAGCTTTGTGAGCAGCCAGAAAGTGTCAAAAAAGGCACAACTGGCTGTGCATAGAGAAGTGTTGGTTCCTACACTTATGTATGGTAGTAAAAGCTGGGTTTGGCAAAAGAAGCATAAACATAGGATTGATGCTGTGGAGACGAGTAGTCTAAGAAGTATTTCCGGAGTGACTCGGTTGGATAAAGTAAAAAATAGTGAGATAAGAGAACGCTGTGATGTAAAAGAAGATGTGGTTACAAAGATAGATAAAGAAATGCTTAGACAGTTTTTACACATAGAAAGGATGGATGAAGGAAGATTGACGAAACAAATTTATAAGGCGAGTGTGAATGGACAAGTCGGTAGAGGTTGACCTTGGCGAACATATCTCGATCAGATCAACATTGTTTTGAAGAAAGGCCAGGTCAAGAGTACCAACAACCGACGAGCATGTATGAGAGCACTGATGAAATTAGAAGAAGCAAAAGATGTGTGTAAGAACCGTATCAAGTGGAAGTAAGTGGTTTCTGCCTACCCCTACGGAAAAAAGGTGTGATTATATGTATGTATGTTTAATCATATATTCAGTCGTTAATTTATCTTGCCAAAAAAGGCTCTAGCTTTTTTTTTATCGGATAAATTTCATTTTAACTTAAAATTTTTATCAGTAATTTAACTCAAAACACTGACATTTGGCAAAATCGCGAGACCGAAGGTAAATAATCTTCGTAGTTAAATTTCAAATTGATTTAACTGCATATTATTTATAATCATCTTTATTCGTAATTTGGGACTTGATAAAACTCCATAAATTGTCTCACTATTAACGCTTTAGTGTTTTTTGTGGATATAAGAAGGAAATATAAAAATGTGAATATAACAATAAAATAAGGTATACAATGAAATTCGTAAGAAAATAAGATCTGTTAAATCGGAATGGCATAGACAAAAATGTGAAAAAATTGAGAGCTATGATCACAATTACGACTCATTCAACATGCACAAAAAACTAAAAAAAGTGGAGGGCCTCAACAAAAATTCTACACCTTCACTTACTAAAGATAAAAATGGAAAAATTATAATCGATATCGAATGTCAACTAGTACAATGGACTGAATATATAAAGGAATTATTCGACGACGAAAGAAAGGAATTAGAAAATCTAAATGACACAAGTGGATCTCCAATAACTAAAAAGGAAGTGCAATACACTATAAAGAACGCAAAAAATGGCAAGGCGATCGGACCAGATAAAATTCATGTAGACACATTAAAGCTCCTAGGTTTCGAAGGCATTAATATAATTACTAAATTATTCAACTAAATCTACGAAAGCGGCAAAATCCCTAAAGTCTGGTTTAAATCCACATTTGTTGTGCTTCCTAAAAAACATAGAGCTACAAAATGCAGTAAATATCGTACCATCAGTTAAATAAGTCATGTACTAAACATTTTTTTCCGAATAATTCATCAAAGAATTTATAGAAATATCGATGAAAGAATATCAGCACTTGCGAAGCACTATTTACAACTCAAGTCTTAGTCCAAAGGTGTAGAGATATAAACCAAGACATTTTCATATGCGCCATCGATTTTGAAAAGGCTTTCGATAGAGTTCGTCACGAAAAAATGCCGAAAATTCTCAAGACCTCCGGTCTAGATGGTAATGACATTAAACTCATCGCAAATTTGTATTAGGGTAAGGCTGCCTGTGTCAGGGTTGGAAATCAATACTCCGAAGAAGTAGAGATCAAGTGTGGAGTTCGACAGAGCTGCATATTGTCACCACTTTTATTTAATCTGTATGATAAAACAATCCTTGAGGAAGTGTTAGAACAAGCTAAAGAAGGCATACTAATTAATGGCGTGCTTATGAATAATATTAGGTACGCAGATGACACTTTGTTAGTGACAGGGTCAATTGAACACCTTCAAGCGTTGTTGGACCGAATGGTTGCGATCTGCGCGTTGTATGGGCTCAAACTGAACGCAAAGAAAACAAAGTTTATGGTCATTAGTAAACAAGCAGTCGTATATAATAATCACTATAATATTACAATTGGTAACGATTCAATCGAACGCGTAAGTCAGCTGGTATATCTGGGTACTAATATTAACGAAAACTGGAACCCTAGTACAGAAATCAAAAGTAGAATTGCTAAATAACGAACAAATTTTATGAAATTTAAAAAAATACTTTGCAGTCAAGGAAATGGCAGGCACAGTTAACAGAAAAACAATTGTGCTTACCGATAATCAAAGACGAATTATAGTAAATATGATACAGATTAAACACACCTGGGAAAAGAACATTAAAGAGCTGTTTGATGATGTCAAAGCGGAGACACCGACCATCAAGAAAATTGAAGGTTCTTCAATCCTAGAGGTGAAAGTACAATCGGCACTGAAGAATGCAAAAGACCGGAAAGCAACTGGTCCTGATGAAATGCCTGCTAAAATACTTAAACTAGTGGAAGAAGATAACCTAAAGTGGTTAACAAGGGTATTTAATAAAATATATGTTAAGGGCGACATACCCGTAGAATGGCTGAAATCTGAATTTATTGTCTTTCCCAAAAAACCGAATTCTAGAAAATGAAATGAGTTTCGTATTATAAGCTTGATGAGTCAACTTTTAAAGATATTTTTGAAAATAATCCCCAACCGAATATTTAAATTTTATAAAGATATCTCAGTCCCAATTCGGCTTCAGAAGTGCCGTAGGAACCAGGGAAGCTCTTTTTTCAGTCCAAGTATTGTTTCAGCGATGCAGGGATGTCAACTGTGATGTGTATGCATGTTTTATCGATAGCGTTTGACCGAATACGACACACCAAAATGATGTAAGTCTTGAAAAAAACTGGCCTGGATGGAAAAAATATTAAAATCATCCGAAATCTCTACTGGAACAAGGTAGCTTGTGACAGGATAGACGAAGACAGAACAGAATACAAAAAAATACCAAGAGGTGTAGGACAAGGATGCATACTGTCCCCAGTCATCTTTAATTTATACTCTTGCGCTGCAAGATATTGAGGACAGAATACTACTAAATGAGGAACGGTTAAATAACATAAGGTATGCAGATGACACTGTTATTTTCGTAGACAGCCTTACTACGTTGCAGCTTCTGTTGGACAGAATCACAGCTTTCAACCGACAATAGGGGCTGGAAATAAACAAGAGTAAAACGAAGTTTATGATAATAAGTAAAAACCAAGACATCCGTGGAAACTTATAAGCAGATGGAAACCCCTGGAAAGGGTAAATAGTTACGTATACTTGGGCACAAACATTAATAATGAGTGAAACCACTCTATTGAGATCGGAACTCACATTGAAAAGGCAAGAACCGCATTTCTCAAGACGAAAAAAGTCTTCACAAGCCACGAAATACGGCAAACCACGAAAATACGTTTACTTCGTTGTTGCGTGTTTTTAATACTATTTATGGATCGAATCGTGGACGCTTACGGAGGCTTCCTCCTGTATGGAACTAGTGGACCAGTCAGCCGACGAATATCCTGGCTGAAAAACTTAAAAACTTGGTTCAACCAGACAACTATTCAGCTATTCCGAGCTGCAGTCAATAAAGTGCAAATAGCCAATATGATAGCCAACATCCGGAACTACAAGAAGAAGAAGCTACACGTAATGCTAAACGTAAAATCCTACAAGCACAACTCGAAAAGAGAAAATCTAGTGCATTAGCTCTTAATAAATCTAAAGTATTTGCAATGGCCAGATTATGTAACGAAAATGAACTGGAAGGAATTCAAAAGAAATTACATCACATTTTGGCGTTTTAATTAGCTTGACGTGAAGGAGAAGCAGCTTACTGCAAAACCACTTATTTCGTATCTGAAATTAAAAATAATGAGAAAAAACTGGACGTATCGAATATAATTCCCTCTTTTCGAAAACAAGACAAGGCGGTTACAATAAATTACGTGACAGCAAATGGATTACGCCTATTGTTTTAGAGGAATATATTTGCCCAATTCGTTTATTTAAAAAGTTAATGGAAAAACAAGACACTTATATAACATTGGACAGAGTATTTCTTACACCAAATCTCTGGATGAAGATAAATTCTAAAGGTTGGTATAAGAATTTGCCGATGGACTAAATGCTCAGCACAACTCATTGGTATAGATGTTAAACGTGTTAAAATTACAAATCACTCAAATCTAGCGGCAGTTCCAAGCGAAATTGAAGAACAAGCAATAATAAAAATAACAGGACACAGCAATTCATCATTAATAAAACCATACTCACAAGTTGACAAAGAGTATCATTTGAGCATTATTTAATCAATTCGTAAGGAAATAGAAAAAACTTCCTAAGTATAAATTTTAATAACTGCGTTTTTAATAATAGTACATTTAAATAAAAATGTGTTTATTTTTTTATAAATAAAGTTTGCATTAATATGTTTCTAAATTTTTTATTCATTAAATTGTCCTGCCGAATTAGACTTGATGTTTGTATTATATATTGCTATTGTATATTGATATATGTGCAGGTAAATTTGTGTTGTTCAAATTCTAAACTTTTTCCTTGCAATTTGACTCAAAAAACTGTCAACTTAAAAACGCTCCACCTTCGGTGTTGCTAGTCAATAGTTTCTCATTAAACAACCCAAATTTACCCGATAAAATATAAACCTCGTGCAATTGTAAGTGAAAATGCAATTTCTTAACGCGAATAAATTCAAATATATTGTAATTTTTTTTAATTTTTAGTTAAGTTGTTAAGAAAATAAACATTATTATTGATAAAATAGCGAAAACATCAAGAATTTTGTTTTGACTTTAATTTTAACCTTGAATAACTTTTAAAAGAGTTAATTCAGCTATAGATTTTTCAAAACTCTAATTGTAGAAAATTTAATTTTCTTTAAGAATATTTATTGGATTTTTCCTGAATACTAATTTTTACATGAATTAAAAATTCCAGAGTTAAAAAATCAAATTGTAAAATCATACCAATGTTCAAGGCATAATTATGAGAAAACGGTTGATATGACAAAAAAATTTAATTTTCCTTTTTTTGTAAGCAAATTTACTTCAAGTGGTATATTTAGCTTAATTCCATTTACTTCGATGGTTTGGGAGTTATGAGACAAAAACCTGCTCAATAAAAAAAATTAAAAATTGCAATGATAGACGTCTTAATATTAATATTAATGGCTCAAATTCTTACAATAATTTTTTTGTTATTCTAAATATTATTTTCAATATACTTAAAAAAAAAGATTTTTCTAGCCCAGTCCAGTGACTAAATATATGTGAACATCTTGCGGGTTACCCAACTGGTTTATATGTGCTAATCCAATATTTGGAAAAAAAAATTTAAAGTGTATATTTTTTAAATGGTCTAAATTTGTTAATTTTTAGAATTTGTTGCATAAATATTCGAGATATATAGCACCATTTTTAATTTTTCTCATAGATATACGTAGATCAATAAGAAGTTTTCCTAAAAAATTTATGACCATAATTTGTAGAAGACTTTTTTCTAAAAGTAGTGTGCTTCCTAAAGAATCACCCACTTGTAGATAGCAAATAAAAGAAACTAAAAATTTTTTGTAATATGAGGCAACCATGTGGCGCAGGAGTCGAGTGTTGATGCATGTTGAGACGTGTTCATACTTGCATACTAAACTCACGGACAAAATTAACGCACCACTCATATTTTCTCAATAATCTTTATTTATTAATAACTTACTGTACGACAAGTAGGCCATGGACCTTGTTTGACAGTGACAGTTTTTATCTAATCTAAATTTAGTATCACATAATCAATAATTCGTATTAAACTTCATTTTAGGCTGAAACTGTGTTAAAATTTTCATAAAAAGTGCCGATTAAAGCAAAGTGTCTGTGAAAAATAAGCTGCTAATTGTGATTGTTTTTATAACATGCATGTTTGGAAGTTCATTTACGAGTAAATCAAATAAGAAAAATGAACCGCCAAAGAAATTTGTCGATGGAGGCAGTGCGAGCATCGACTCTTCTGGATGAAAATTATTCAATGAGATATGTTAGGTTAGGTTAGGAGATATGTTGGAGGTTTGTTAGGAAGACATCATTCCAACATCAGTCTCATGGTGAGACGACATAATGAAACAGGCTCGTACCATCGAAGACCAGGACAAAGGCGAAAACGTTGCACTAATCAAATCGATGATAGTTTTTTGAGACAACGTGCTTTAATAGACAGAAGAGTTACCAGTAATTTGCTAAAATAATGAACTAGCAAATGTTCGAAATATCGTGATATCGTCTTGAACGGCTAGAAAACGTTTACATGAAGCAAAATTGGGCAACAGGAAATCGGCCAAAAAAACTCTTGCTTACCAGAGAACATAAAGTTTAAGGATTGAATTTTGCAAGATTACTTTAAAATTGAACCATCAATGATTGGAAACGGATTCTGTCCTTCGATGAGACTAGAGTTAGCCTAAAAGCTCCAGATGGTCGTAAGCGTGTCTGACGAAGGCGAGGAGAAAGGTTTGCCATCTACAATATCTCTCCAAAAGTAACTTTGGTGGCTCCAAAATGTTTTAGGGGGGAATTAGCTTTGAAGCTCGTACGGGGTTGGTCCCTATACGTACGAGATCTATAAATGTCCAATATTACTTAGAAAACATTATTTTTGAACATTTAATGCCTTTTGCTTCGTTTGTTGGACCTAATTTTTTATTAATGCAAGACAACTCTCGTCCCCACGTGGCTGGACAGGTTATTGGCTACCTAAATGATGTTAATATTCCATTATTAGAGTGGCCACCTTACGGTCGGGACATGAATCCTATACAACATCTATGTGAATATCTCAAAAAAAAGATTTGAAGTCGTCTCCTGTTGCTAATTACAACCAACTCATAGAGGCCGTTATTGAAGAATGGGAGAATATTCTGCAAGCTTTTGTTGAACACATTTGATATCAAGCATGCCTCGACGCATGAATGCAGTGATAAGAAGTAGAGGAGGGCATACACGGTATTAGTGGTTACCCAGATGCATTTATCCCGTTTTACTATTTTTTTTCCTTTTTTTAATTTGGAGTTATGCTAGATCATGTATGCATTTCCAGCAAAAACAACAAACAAAAGAAACAATAAGGCAAACTAAGGTCATTTTGGACTTATGTGTAGGTGTTTATTATTATTTCAATGTAACTAAGTTTTATTTTGTGTTTATATTGTAAATATTTAGAGTAATTAAAATGGTGCGTTAATTTTTGTCCAAGAGTTTATTTACTGCGCCAAACCGGTGGGCCAGTTGTTTGTCAGCAGTGACAGTTTAAAGTGCGTGCTATGGCATCTTGGTCACAAAATGATATTCGGGTGGTTTTGCATACCGCATACTTCGCTCGTGGTTTAAACATAGACCAGTGCTTAGAAGAAATGACTCTTGTACAAGGTAATGATTGTCCACATCGTACGAATATACTTGGGTGGTACAGAAAATTTCAAGCGGTACATTTTAGTCTGGAGGAAGCTGAAAGGACGGGGAGGCCACCAACGTCCGTTACGGCTGTGAGAAAAATACTTGATAAGTAGAGGCGAGTAACTTACCGTAAGATTGAGGAAGATTAACTAAAGACCAAATGACACGACGTGTAAAATGGTGCCAGGAGGCGCTGAAAATGTTTGATAAGGAGCAATCTCGGTATGTGAAGAACATCATGACAGGTGGCCAGACTGGTTGTACTATTATGATGCGCCGACCAAGACTTAAAACAAACTTTAGGTCTTTCATGACGAGGATACACTTGTAGCAGTCGGAAAATCCCGTTCAATAAAGAAAAAAATTATGTATTTCAAAACTCATCATTTACAATTTGAGGTTGAACTTTAACCACGAATAACTTTTAAACGAGTTGAGTAAGCAAAAAATTATATTTTATCTTTTTTGTAGATCGTTTAATTCCCTACAAGTATATGTATATAATTTTACTGTCCGATAATTCGTTTAAGTGCAATATTTTCTAATTAAAAAAAAAAAAATTTCCCGTGTTATTTAAATGGAAAATAGAAAATCACGATAAGCGACCTCTAAATATTAATATTAAGAGCTCAAACTTTACCAGAATTTGTTTTTCGTCATCTTGGACGATATTTTCATGGTAACTAAAGAAAAAAATTAAAAAGTTTTTTTTTACCCACCCTATTGAGCACCCTCCTTACAGCCCAGATCTTGCACCCTGCGACTTTGCACTGTTTTCCCATGTAAAAACAAAACTGAAAGGAAGACGGTTTTCCAGTAATGAGGACCTTATAAGTGCTTGGGACAACGAGTGCGCCATACTCCCTGTCGAGACGTGGCAAATGTGGTTTAAGGATTGGTTGCGGAGTATGGAGAGATGTATTGCCTGTCGTAAAAATTATTTTAAATAAGTTAAATAAATTAAGCCGTATTAAAAAAATTTTTTAGTTCCCCTTGTCAGTGGGCGGTTTTTTTAATGCAGCAATAAATTTAAAATTTTGATAAACTATTAATATTTTTTGCTTTGTTTTTTTTATTTTATAGGATTAATTTAATAGGTAAAAATGTTACTATTATTATTACCATATTTTAAGTTTTACTAGAAGACAATTTACGAAAATTAAAAAACCAAAAAATTTGAATAGGTAGGTACGTTAAAATCTCTTTAAGAAAGGTATTCTTCTTCTTGGTCATATCTTCATTACTGAAGAGTTGTGACATCATGTCTATGAGCATTGATGGGTCGATGTATCCACTTGTGGATAATCGATCGGTGATTTCTAATTCGCTTAATACTGACACATTGGTCCGGTGTGCAGTCCAGGGTGTGCGAAGCATCTTTCGCCAGCACCACATTTCAAATGCATCTATTAGTTGCCTGTCACTCGACTGTATTGTCCAGGATTCGAAACCATATGAAAATATCTAAAACACTAAGGTGTTTACCAGGGCTCTTTTAGTGTTTTTGGTTATGCATCTGTCTTTCCATATCTTGGATAAGTTTTTTATTGCTGTCCTCGCTAATACTATCCGTCTTCCTATTTCTGTTTCACACCCTCCCTTGC
The DNA here is from genome assembly GCA_950111635.1 of Agelastica alni. Taxonomy (NCBI): domain Eukaryota; kingdom Metazoa; phylum Arthropoda; class Insecta; order Coleoptera; family Chrysomelidae; genus Agelastica; species Agelastica alni. The sequence goes on along the minus strand of OX467718.1, from coordinate 28,625,391 downwards.
TGTTTATTAGCGATCCTAAATAGATAAATTCCTCTTTTACTTTAATTATATTTTGCAGATTTCTTAACTTTATGGTGTAACTCCTATCAATGACCATTAGCTTGGTCTTGTCTAAATTTATTTCGAGACCTAGAAGCTCGTCTTTTATTTGCGACCTGTTCAAGAAGTGTAATCATTTTATCTTTATCTCTTGTTATTAGGGTAGTGTCGTCCGCGTGCCTGAGATTATGTATTTTTCTACCATTGATTAATACACCTCCTTCAAAATTCTCTAGAGCTCGTCTTATTATGAATTCACCGTAAGCGTTAAACAGTTTCAGGTATTATTATTATCTCCATTAAAATTTATAAATTTCTTAATATCCAATCTGCCAAAAAAATAATAATATACAAAGGGGTTGCTTTAAAAAGCAATATTTTGGTGTTTAAAATAATTGTTTTTGCAAAATTTTGTGTTGTATCTGCCAGTAATGACATGTACCATTTTTTAATTCTTCTCCAAAAAAAAGAAAAGCGTTGTGCATATATTTTAGAATCAATATCAAAATATTTCATATTACCTACATGTAGAATTCAAAAAATAAGTACAAAGTGTTTTCTATAAATAATACTGCTTTGTGCTGCTGTGCTTTTTTGGGACGCCACGCGCCGTAAACAATGGTTAAAGCGATCTTTAACGTAGGGTCAGTTGTTTAATAGTGAACCACCATTTTTTCTTAGCGTAATTGTGCCCTTCCAACGCCCTTCCCACTGAAGCTAAAATTATAAGAGGGTCTGGAATGTAAAGTGCGGCTTAAATACTTCAACTTTAGGTACTATTAGTGTGGTTGAATATAAAAATATTTGTACTATGAAAAGTTAAAAAAAAAATTACCCTTGAATCACTGTGGAACTCCATAAACACGACGAAAAAAGACGACTTAAAGCCTTTGAGACGTGGGCTTACAGGAAAATATTAAAAGTTTTATTGACGGAAAAACTATTCATTTTGGTAATACTCCAACGACTGAATAAATCCACCGAAATTGTTATCACCATCAAAATGAGGAAACTGCAATATTTCGGACATGTTATGAGAGGCGAAAAATACCGATTACTGCAGAACATCATGCAGGGAAAAATTTATGGTAAAAGAAAGCCGCAGAAAAGCATCATGGCTCAAAAATCTACGTGACTGGTATAAACTCAACTCAAGCTTTCTGTTCAGACTTGCCGTCGACAGAGTAAGGATAGCCTTGTTGGTGACCAACTTTCCAGAAGGACTTGGTAATTAAGAAAAAGAAACCAAAATGTTTATTAATATCATTAGTTTTTTACTTAAATACCTCACCCATACCTTACCTTACCAATAGGCGCTACAGCCCGATGTGTGCCTTGGCCTCCTTCACAATTCGCCTCCAAGCAATGCGGTCCTTGACTTTGGTTCCTCAGCCGGATATCCCCATTGCCCTCAGGTCACGCAGTACTTGGGCCATCAATCTGAGCCGTGGTCTTCCTCTTTTCCTGGTAGCATAGATTTTAATGTTTAGAATTTTCTTTGGCATCCTGCCGTGTCCAAACCACGGAGTCTCTGTGATTTTATAAATTTCACAATGTCTTCACCGTTCAGGATCTCTGTTATTTTCCGGTTGTTGCGGATGCGCCATTCTGCTTCGTTGATTCTGACTGCTTCATATATTATTTTGATTATTTTACGTTCAAACCTTCTTATCTTCTCCTGATCTTGTACCGGGAGTGTCCAATTTTTACTCCCATAGGTTATTACTGGTCGAACTAATGTCTTGTAAATTTTTAGATTTGTCTTTCTTGTAATCAGTTTGCTTTTTAAGAGTTTCAAGTTGGCAAAGTAGGCTCGGTTGCCTCTCTGGATTCTTTCTTTAATGGCGGTGATGGTTTTTCCCTCATTGCTGACTAACTCCCCGAGATACGTGAATTGTGTTACTCCCATGAATTTTGCGATTTTTATCTGAAGGTCTTGAACTGTTTTTCGGTCTTCTGAGGCTGACACTTTTATGTAGACTGTATATTGACACAGTCCCAGTTCTAATCCGTTTTTTTCTTTTTCCTTGTAAACTTCAATCAGGTGGTTCTTTATTCTGGAAATAATTGCCACGTCATCCGCATTCGCACATATTTGAGTGGATTTGTTGAAAATTGTTCCTCTTTGATCAATAGGCCGTATTGCTTTATGCAGTGCTATAATGAATAGTGTTGTAGAGAGTCCATCGCCTTGCTTAACTCCAGATAATATGTCAAATGGATCGCTCAGATTGTTATCAATTTTCACCTTTGCTTTTGTGTTGGCCATTGTCATCATAACTAGGTTGATAAGTTTGGGAGTTATTCAAAGATCTTTGAGTGCGTTTTTTAGTTTAGAGCGTTTTAAACTATCAAAAGCCATAGCTCATAGCACCCATTTATAATTTATAACGACAATTTAGAAATAATAGCCGCTTTGGAAATTATGAAAAATATAACTTACCTTAAAAATTTTCGTTTGGTACCAAAGGATCACGTAAACCTCTTTACTACAACAACACGTTCTCGCTGCCGATTGCAAACTGACAAATGATGAGGGATTGAAATTAGTGGCTTATATCACGTATGTTTTCAACTGTAATATTTTAAATTTGGTGAATGAAGGGGGTGGTTCACTGTACCTGCATGGTTCACTGTTGAACAACTGACCCTATCCTATTCGCTGTGGGACAGTGGGTGGAAGGGACAAGCGAAACTATTAAAGCGCGCGTAGTGGCATAAAAACCCAACATATCTCAACCCCCGGGAAGGGGGTGAAAAAAATTAAAAACTACCCTTAAATACGATTTTTGGATTATATTTTACAAATATAAAAAAAATTTTAAAATAAAAGTTGTAGAGCATAAAATTTTAGGTTTACCTTTCTTAGACCATTTTTCCCCTTAAACGCACCCTTTCACCACTACGACGGTTCAGATGAATAAAAAAAAAGAAAATTCAATCAAACATAAAAATTGGGCTTTTTTTATTTTTTTAAAAAAGTTACTAACAACAATCGCGGAGAAAATTTTCTTTTATCCCTTCTATTAAAAGTCAAGTGGTGAAAGCGGTTTTTTGTTCGATATTTCACTTAAAACGGGTTGTTTAAATTTTTTTTTTTCATTCATATTTACAAAAAAAAATTAAATGAAAATATTTCACTTTAAATAGGTTATTTAAAAAATAATTTCATATTTAAAAAAATTAAAAATTCATATGAAATTTTTTTTTAACCCGTTTTAAGTGAAATATCGAGCAAAAACCGTTTTCACCACGACTTTTAATAGAAAGGATAAAAAAAATTTTTTTCTCTACGATTGTTATTTGTAACTTAAAAAAAAAAATTATGCCCAATTTTAATATTTTATTGAATTTTTTTTTATTACTCTGAACCGTCGTAGTGGTGAAAAATCGTATTTCGGGGTAGTTTTTAATTTTTTTCACCTCCTTCCCGGGGATTGAGAACTTTTATAATTAACCCACAGTTTTGTACGCATCTTAGCCATATCTGCCAAAAATCTGATTTCCCCATTTTTGACTGGACTAATATATTTTTCATGCGTACCTACTTACCTTAATTTTAGTAAAATATCAAATGTTCTTACACAATTTAGCTACTCGTCTTTTTAATTATTACAGAAAAACTGATTTTTAATTCAGTTACGTAATTACTTTTAATTATTAATTATAAGTAAATCGGTCCAGATAAAGTTCGATTTTTTAGCCATCAGAGGGCGACACAAGGTAATCCCACAGCGAATAAATAAAAACCCCTAAAAACACGAATTTTAAAAGCATATAAATTAAATCTCTTAATAATTATTAACAAAACAATATGAGGATAACAATTTAGTAAAACAAAAAGTTTTCCCCATTCATATCAGAACCGGTGTTGCTATTATTTGAAGTAATTTGGTATAAATTCAAGACGCGACTAACCAATTCTACCTACAAAAACTTTAACTTTGGTAGTTGTATCTTGCATCCCTTAAACAGACCGAGTTCCATTAAAGGGTTGTTGGCTGTATGGGGAAATAACAAGGTAAGATCCTACAAATGACCAAACTTGCTATTTCTAGATAAGCAATCTGCTTTAATTACATACCGTATAATTCGACATAAAGTGTAACCGGTCATTTAAGAAAGTTTGTAATAAGTTTTGGGAGAAACTGGAATTTATTTATGGCTAGTTTTTACTCTAATTTAAAAAAGGTGAAATTTTGCAACAAAAATTAAATATTTATTAAAACTAAATAGAAGCTGTCAAGGCAGTATATCGATTTCTAGAATGTATTCACTTACGTAAAGAATTAGCAAGTATTATTTCACTACGGTATATTGGATGTCTCACATTTTTTATAAATTTAAATTTAAAATTTCAAACGTTTAGTACAGACTTTAAAAGAAACATATTAACAATATTTAATTACTTTAATTTTGATCAGAAACGAACCTAACTTTTGAAAATTTAAATAACACTCTTTATTTAATTTAAAATTTTAATTTAACACACAATTTCCGTATAAATAAGGTAATAAAAGTTTTATTATGGTAATATAATAATAAAAACATTTATTTTAAAAAAATATCAAAATATTTCAGTAAAAATTGCGTTAAGTGTTAACATACAGCATTTTCCCAAAAAACTCCATCAAGCTCTATGAGCTAGACCATGCTTTGATATTTTATGTACTCTATGCACTATGTGCTTAGCATCTAATTTGTTTAGAAGTGTGTTTATCCAGTCAAATTGGTTTTAAAAGAAAGTCTGCTAGTGATGATTGTAGATTGTAGATTGTAGTGGGGGGAAAAAGGCCATGCAACCTCTCAAGCACCTCGACCTATCACATTTTTTGTGCATCTAATCTATTCGATGCCCGGGATTCCGAGACTTCGAGCAAAGTTTATCAGCTAGTGATGATAGTCATAGTACTAATGTTTTTTGAAGTAATCTTTTTTTGCATAGGTGGAGAAAATCCTTTATGGAGAGGTTATGAGTCTGAAAGCTCAAGGTCTACTGTGAGACTTCACTGACTGTGTCAGGTCTGTAAAATTCTACTTATTTACTGTGTCAGGCCTACCTACTAAAAACTCCAACTCTATTTAGGCCCGTCTGGCTATTGCCCCTGGTGACACTTAGGCCTGTTGGCTCATTGTAGCTTGCCTATGTGTTTTTGTATCATTGTACAATGGAGACCCAACCCGCAGACCGCCCGGCAAAGATCCGAAAACAGCTAAACACACACTGCGCCACCGCTAGGCACTAGACCGAAAAAGACAGGCAATCCCCGTGACCTGGAACCACGCTGCACCCAATCCAGTACCTTTGTACCTTGTACAAGTTCTGTACTGGGTGGGAACCATGTAACCGTCTTTTTCCCAGCGCCCCGCAGCACGCGATCCACCGCCCCCGGATCCCCGCCGCACAACCCGCAGGCCAGGCCTCCATTATACAGTCCCTTAGTGATTCATAACTGATTTCTGTTCATTGGTAACAGTTCTGCCGTCTTTTTATGGCACGGTCCTTTGATGTATTCTTTCCCGTGTTTGTTTCCTGGTATGCTTTTCCAGAAGTTTTCGTGTTTTTCCGAACCTCTTCTTGCAAGTTCGTCTACTTCCTCATTACCTGCAACTTCTTGGCGTCCTGAAATCCGTATCAGTTTGACGTGATTACGGTCTACCAGCTTTATCAGTTCTTCTTTGCAGTCAGCGAGTGTGCGGAAAGGGGTGGTCCGGCCCTGAGGTGCCCGCTGCACAGGACTAAGGTTGTCTACTACAGGATTTCGCCCGGTTTCCTATAGGCTCCATTAGCTACGGTGCTCCCCCACCGCCATGTATCCATCAGCACGGATCGCATGTCACTTTGGATTGAGAGTATTTTAGTCACCTTTTACGACAGGAAGACCATACCAGGGATCTTTTCTATTTTCTCCGTATCCACAAGGAATTTAGTTCATATAAAATCCATTTGCACCAAGGACTTGAAAAAAGAGATTTGCTAATCGGTAGATTGGCACATATGAACAAGTAAGTGGTAACTTTGGATTTTTTTATGGGTTAATAAAGGAAAGAGTGTATAAAATAGAATTTAAAATAAAAGTAAAGCACTCAGTGCTGTTGCCGAGGTATTAAGAAACTAACTAATATCTCGTAAACTTTTGCTTAAAACAAAATGTTACCCAAACAAAAAAAACAATATTTTTATCATTTTATTTAAAATTTAATGCGTCAGTTTTAAACTGACGTTTAAGTATTTTAATTTTTTTTAAATTTTATTTACAAATGTTGGTTTTAAATTACAATAAAATTGTAACACCTTATTAAAAAGGAAATTGAGCGTACAATTAAAATCTGTGTGTCATTTAAATTTTAAAAATTATGTCAAACCGGAGGTGACCTAATATTAATATTATTTTTCTTTTAAAGGACTTTGGGTCTGCATCAAACTTTAAAATTTTTGTTTTTTTAATTTGTTTAAAACAATTAAAAAATGGTGTTGAAACAATACAACTGAAATACCCAGTACATATAAATAAACAGATAAAGTTTTTACTAAACTTTTTAGACCAAAAGATAAATATGTTTTCTTTCTCAGATTTTTTTTGGAAGGTGGAACATTTTATTTTCGATTTTAAATATTTGTTAATTAGGTTGCTATTGATAGTTAACTTATTTTTGCAAAGTGTTGTTATCAATGTATATTTGGTATATTAAGAAATTTCTTAAAGTGGTTTTTATCTTTTGTATTAGTTTATTTTTAATATTGACAAAGAATTACAGAATGTCTCACTGCAGATTCTACCATCAATGCAATTCGTAGAGTAATGTCAAAAATAGGTATTTCTAAGCAAATCATCTTGGATAATGCAACTAATTTTTATGGAGCCTCTAAAAAATTAAGAAAGCAATTCAAGAGCTGGATAACGGGAAGTTGTGCAAAACAATGGTTTCAGAAGGTATCTAATGGAAATTCATACCTCCTGGCGCGAGTCACATGAGAGGTGTATGGAAAAGATTAATCAGATCGGAGCAGGCATACAAAGTTGTTAATATAAAAATTTCATAGCGCTTTCCATACTTAAGTCATCTTTAGTGCTAACTAAATGTAGGTAATAGTGAGCAACTGGGAAAACGCTTTATTTGTTAATAAAATAATGTTATTTTCCGCAAATTACCAAAATTTTGACATTCCAAACAAAATTTCCCAATGAAAAAGTCAAGATTTTCTAACTGTTAGAAAATATTCATTTCCTTTCTGTAAGGAAATATTTCCTTGCAGTTTTTACTGTTCTACTTAAATGATTAAAAACACGTTGTTTATATGGAATTAATTTATATTTTGAAAAGCTCAACGCATTGCAGAATACATTTTAAAATTAGTTTTTTATATTTACAGTTATTTATTTATTAGTAGGGTTATTTTGTCAAATATTTTGTACTGTGAAAATTTTATTTGCCACCTTAACCTTATTGTTAAGAGATTCTTTGATACATCCTTTAGCAATGTTTGATGATTTCCATCCGCCATGCCTCTTTATACTAGTTTTGTCGGCACCAGAGTCAACCAATATTGTTGCAGAAGACCGACGAAAGCAGTGACCAGTATATTTCGTCGGATTTTCCAAGTTTTAATAAATAGCGACTATTTAAGGCATTTTTCCAACTTGATGTATTCCTACTACTTGTCTACAACCCTTTCCGCTTTGATATTTAAAGAAAAATCGGTCACTGTTCATATTTTCTGGTTTTAACGAAACATACTTTTGATAAGGATTCAAGTACATCTAATTAACTACAAATAATCTTAGTTTGTTGGTCTTCGAATCCGGTATGCCAATTAAAAGCTTAGATTCTAGGTCTTCTAGATCGTGTAAAGTCATTTGGACTAACTCATTCATTCTACAGGCCCCTGAAATACCAAATAATAGAGCCACCTAAAAAATGAATAAATGTGTAATCTTAATAGAAATTAAAACCTTGTAAATTACCTTAATCATTAAATTTTTTTTATCTGGAGCTTCCTGAATAACTTTTTTGATTTCTGTCTTCGTTAAAATCTTAGATTTCTTTGCCCTATAACCTTGAGCTTGCCGTTGTAATAAAGAACGAAGTTTTGAATATGTAGATATATCTACATAGTTTTTAATTGCAAGGGTTGACTTCAACATTGAATAATTGGCCCACAATGTTAAAGATTTTATCTTTAAACAAAGGTCTAGAAAGTATTCCGTTAAAACATTTTCCGAGAGAGAACACGTGTTTTTACTCTTGCGATAGTTCATAAAACGTTTATATGCTTATTCGTACTTTTCTCTTGATTTCTTTGGCAATAATTCTAATGAAGCAGTATGCTCTGCCTCAACCAGCACTGGAGGGAAAATTCATCATCACTTATCATTTTACATTGTTTTGATTTAAAAAACACCAACAATTAAATTTATATGCATCAATTTTGACAATTCAACATTAATATGTTTCAATATTAACGCAACCAAATTTATTACGAATAGTATGTTTACCTCGTAGGAAGAGCCACATTCCTGGACTCTGTGCTGGAGCCTCGACTTAGCAATCTTCACAGTCGTTCAGGAATGTTAGGCTTTTTCGGTAAACAATGTACTGTTAATTTTTAGGTTCTTCTTTTTACAGTGTCTTGCTTTCTTAAGCGTGGACCACTCCCATATTGACTACTTCTTTGTATCTATCTCTATCTTGAGTTGCGTGGAGAAGTTCCTCAGCAGTTAAACCTGTCCATTGTCGGAGATTTCGAAGCCATGATAGCTTTTTGCGGCCTATCCATTTTTTCCCTCGATCTTGCCATTTAGAATAAGCCGAAGCAGACTATAACGTGGTCCACGCATCACATGTCCCAAGTATTCCAGTTTGCGGCGCTTGATGGTAGTTAAGAGCTCTCTATCGTGCCCTATTCTGATGAGTACATTCTCGTTGGTAGTTTGGCTTGTCCACGGAATTTTAAGCATCCGTCTGTACAACCACATCTCGAATGCAGCAATGCGGTCAATAATTTTTTGGTGGAGCGTCCATGTTTCGCAAGAGTACAACAGAATAGGCCGTACATAACACTTGGTAAACCTTTTCCGCAGATGAATGTTAAGTTTCTTGACACAGATTCAGAAATGCTCTTCTAGCTATTTCTATTCTAGCCTTGATTTCTTCGTCTGGATCCATCGACTGATTGATCCAGCTTCCAAGATATTTAAAGTGCTGAACTCTTTCTATATTCTCGCCATCAAGTGTTAATCTTTCCGGGCCAACATTCATTTTGATAACAACTATAAATTTAGTTTTTTTGACATTGATTTTCAGTTAGGTTAACAAGAAGTAAATACAACTTTTGTTTTATTTATCAATTATATTGATATGTGCACGCAGCCTTACATTTCATTAAAGTTTTCTCTTATCAACCGCTTTATTTAATTAAAAGAATACTTACCTACTTTAAACTAAAAATTGACGACGTAGTGATAATTGTAAATGAATGAACTCCAAGAAATTCTTGGAAATTGGGTAGCGCGATAGAAGTATTTCCTGGACCAGACAGACAAGTACGCATTGCAGATGTAAAGATACAAAAGATACAGAAGACCTGTTGCGAAGAGATTGTAGCGACGACAAGAACACCCCGACTAGAATACCCTGTACGACGATTACAAAGACAGAAGAATTATTGATTGAATTGTCATTGTCAGAATTTGATGTAATCACAATTATTATTATTAAAAAAGTTTATTTAAACTAAGAAATTGTAATAAAATCACAGACCAAAAAGGTTATTTAACAAATACATCATTGAAAATCGACCACAAAAATATCAAACGTTCCGACAAAGCTGTCGCTTGTCGTTGGTTTGTTATTCTAGTGTATTCTTTTTAAAAAATGTGATTTTGTTTTTTGAGAAAAATAATTCAATTTGCTTTTAATGCATTAATAAGTGCTTGTAATAATTCCGATAATACTGAGACAATACCTATTGTGTTTTAGTATTATTATGTTATTTAATATAGCGTATAACAATGTTAAGTCTCATATATTGGCATCGTAATAGTTCTTTATTTTCATGTTGTACATTTTCCGTTCTATTCGTGAAAAATGACTTAATACGTCTGTTGATTTTCCTTCTTTGTTGTGGTTGGGATAAGGTTGTATAAAAAACAGTTATTGATAAAAAATAAGATAAAAATTCACAAGAACCTTGAATAGAACAAAATAAATAAATGACCAAATCTTACACAAACTTGTACAGGATGGTCATTGTTGTCCAATATTAAAAATAAATATTTTTTAAGAAATAAGTCAAAAGGTAGGTAACCAAAAACAAAATGTTTACTTAATTTAAAATAAGTGCGGAATTTTTATCTTTATTATTTTAATTTAAGGACATTGTTTTGTTTACATCGAGCTAAAAAGTTTGTCCCAGAAAAAAATAAATTTTAATCGTGAATATGTGCGATTATTTTTAACGACTTAATTTAGATTATTTTAACAAAAATACATCCGTGAATTTTTTTTTTATTTACAAATGCTGTGTACTAGGTAACTTTGATACTAATGGTTGCCTGTATTAAAAAAATCTGATATATCGCAACCGTGCTCTTGGAAAATCTTATTTCGATTATGATTGATATACAACCATATTTTTGTCAAAAGTTTTGGGAGAAATAAAGAAAAGAAACTGGCGGTGACGGATCATTCTTAGAAATAGTAATGCGTGCATTAAACACCATCGAATTATTAGGTCATTTCCTGAGGTAAGTCAACGATTGCATGAAGTAAATTTTTGCCTAGTAGATAAAAAAAACAAAAAGTTTTATTTGCCATATAATATGGTCACAAACTGCAGACTAGTACGAAGTTATATATTTTTTTAATGAAACACCCTATACTTAGATTGTTTCTTAGATCTACATGTAAACATAAAACATTTTTATTTTTGGTTTTATATACGTAGCTCTTGTCGTCTTTAAAATATTGCTATGATTTGCGGAGTCCGTTTTTGTAAATTGTTGCCTTAAGGCAACAGCGCGTCGATCACAATGGAAAAAAAAAACGTTTTGTTTTTTAACAACAATCGCCTGATATTTTAGGAAAGAATCTTCTGGTTGTTTTCTCGTTTTTCCAGAATAGACGTCTCCATTCTTGAATAGTTTGTTTGCCCATATAAAAGGAATATCACCGTCGAGTTTTTGGTTTTAAGTTTTAAAGTAATTATAAAGTGTCACAAGGAGATTGTAATTATCCAAGTGATTTATAAAGTGGAAATTATTGTATAAGGACAGTTTTCATAAAAATCAAGGATAGTGAGAGCGATATGGATATCAGTAACACTTCTCTGGAGCTGCGAGAATTGGCAACTACGGCCACGTTGGAAGAAAAACAATACAACAAATTTAAGAACTGGCGTCAGAAACGTAATGTCGAGAATCTCTTAAAAAATATTCTTCTAACCTATTTTTCTAGTAAAGCTGGCAATAATTATAAATCATCAACGCTATGGTCAATATACTATATGATAAAAACAACATTTTTCATTGGGGAAAACGTTAACATATTCAAATTTCCGAAAGTGATTGCAAAACAAAAAAATCTTGAGTATTTAGTTGAAATGAAATAAACAGATTTCTTCGTGTTGCCCCGGATGAAAATTATCTTTTGCACAAGGTAAAATGTTTTAATTTATTTTGCTAATGTATTTATTGGTATTGTTACAAGCCAAACCTGTTGTCTGTCGGCGCCAGCGAGTCTATCACAATTTGGGGACTGCGGCCGCGGTGAAAAGACCGGCAAATTCTAGAATACTGCGTCTAATGGTTCCGAAACGGTGAAAGGATTATTCGAGCACTTTCGAGAAAAAGGTCCAATAAGTTTTAAAGTTAGCGATTCTTCTAAAACGATGATTTGGAAATATAAAAAGGACAGCGGTCGCGAAGTTGGTGTTAGTTTTAAAATGTTTAAGTTTAGTTAGTTCAAAGTCAAGTATTTAAAGTAATTGTAAAGTGAATATCTAAGTGATTTGTAAAGTAAAATTAATTGTGTAAAAATATTGGTATTGAAATTATTTAGTTACTGTACTGAGAGTTTATAATTACCGAACCCAAGAAGTAAATATTGTAACATTATATTACTACAGCTCTATTTAATTATTGGAATTGTTGTGGCTTGTCAAAGAGACGAACTACGTAAAATAACGACCAAAGATATTGTTGATCAAGGCAACAAGCTTGTGATAATTATTCCAGACTTAAAAAATGGTAAAAGGCGAGTTTTTACAGTTACAGACAAACTTTGCGACAGAGTAATTCCTTTAGAAATATTTTGCCAACTTAACGCCGAAGCATGTAATCATAATATATTTCTTGTCAAAAAAGGCACGTCTGGCTGTGCATAGAGGTGTGTTGGTTCCTACACTTATGTATGGTTGTGAATGTTGGGTTTGGCAGAAGAAGCATGAAAATAGAATTAATGCTGCGGAGATGAGTAGTCTGAGAAGTATAGCCTCGTATAAGTATAATCTCGCTATCATTTCAATAGAATCGCACCAGCTAAAAGAATTAGACACCCAAGATTTAATTAAACAATTTTCAAAAAATAATGCACGAAAAGCTAAATTCACTTAGCTAAAATATTAATAACAATACCTAATACCTGGATATTAACCTTTAAAAGGTGACATGTTGCATTATTAAAATAATACATGGTTTTGTTTTTATTTATCGATCAGTTTCGTCCTGTGATATATAAACGAGTAATTTTAATGTTTGAAATATATTTTTTATTTCTTGTGCTTTTGTATCATATATTACATTTGAAACTAAAATACAAAAATGTTGAGTTGCAATACTGTTAAAATATATTTTTGTTTTCTATAAGTTTATAATTATGTTATGTACCTCAATGAGAAAATACTTGTATGACTTGTACGTAAAATATAAAAATGAATATAAATTTTGAAAATATTTATTAACATTATTTTTCATAATAATACCTAACTTAACCCGTATCTGTACTTACATATGAACGTATTACATATTTGGGGCGGTATTTTAAATTTGCACAAGGGCGCCAAAAGTGCTAGGCGCGGTCCTGGTTGCATCAACAAGTACCCAAAATCAAAACCTGTCTCTTGCATCTTCTTAGACAGCAGGAATTAATATTGTTACGATATTTTCTTTTTGGGTTCGGTGATTTTAATTACTCAGTACGATAACTAAACAATTTTTGTCGTAATATATCTACACAATTAATTTTACTTTACAAATCACTTCGGTATTCATAACAAAATGTATAACACTTTATAATTACTTTAAATACTTGAATTCAAACTAACTTAAAAACCTCGATTTATGATTCCGGTTATATACCTGCAAATTAATGTTCTTGGCAAATCGATACTTTTCTAAATTATTGGCCCTTTTTTTCTTACTTACGGCTCATTATGCATTTCTCCTAATTGGTAAGATCGACAGGGCCGAGCTCGTAAAAATATTAATAATTGCACAAACTGTACGTTCAATATTCATCTTCAAGATTATTTTAATTTTAAAGTATAATTAAAATATAGAATTGTTACACTTCAAATCAGAATACATTTTGTTAAAATTTATTAAAATTATAATCGAGTCTGCAGTTCAAAGAGTGGAACGTAGCCAAAGCTAGCAAACAGGTGAGTGCTTACTTTCATAAAGGTATGTAGAGGTCAACGAAAAAATGTAATATAAACCTCGGCGAAAAACTGTCTAATGTCTCGCTTGCCTGCTAGCCTCGACTGCGCCTCAGCTATCAATTTGTAGGCACGACTATAATATACAGTTTAGCAGGTACAAAAGAAGCTCTGTTCGCTGTACAAGTACTTATTGAAAGATGCAGAGATGTAAATAAAAATGTATACCTATGTTTCATAGACTTTAGCAGAGCGTTTGACCTCGTGAACCATGACTTATTGAGGTGTTGGCATCTGGAGGTATAGAGGCTGCTAAATTTTTTATCATCTCAAACTTGGAATTAAACTGCTAAAGTAAGAATTAAAAACAATGCAACAGACAATGTCAATGTAAAAAAAAGAGTAAGACAGGGGTGCATCCTGTCACCTCTACTGTTTAATGTATGTTCGGAGGGAATATTTAAAAAAGCACTGGACAACTCAACAGATAGTGTTATTTTCAATGGCAAATGTCTGAATAATCTAACTTAATATAAATAAAACTAAAACAATGGTAATCAGTAAACACCCAATGCTAGCGCTGAAATAACTGTCAACAGGAACACCCTAGAAAGAGTGAGCAAAATAACATATCTAGGCTGCGTACTCAATGATAGTAAGGATCATTCGGTTAAGATAAAGGATAAAATAGAAAAGGCGAGAGAAATATTTAATAACATGCGCAATGTGCTGTGTAATCTCAGGCTCAACATAAAAACCAGGCTCCGTTTTCTGAGATGCTATATTTTTAGCACATTGTTTTATGGCGTGGAAACGTTGACGCTAACAAAAACAACACAAAAAAAAGAGGAGGCCTTTGAAATGTGGTGCTACCGCAGGATGCTGAGAATTCCTTGGACAAGCCAGACTACCAACATCGAAGTCCTAAACCGTATGGAGAAACGAACAGAAATAATAAATACTGTCAAACAAAGAAAAGCAAGTTACTTTGAACACATAATAAGAAGCAACAAATACATAACGCTACAACTCATAATTAAAGGAAAAGTAGACGAAAAAAAGGGGACCAGGCAGAAGAAGGAATTCATGGCTAAAAAACTTGCGACAATGGACGAATATGACTTCAATTGAATTACCCCGAGCTGCAGTGGATAAAGTTTGATGGGCTAACGTGATCGCCAACGTCCTGAGAAGATAAGGCACACCGAGAAGAAGAGAAGATTACTAATGTGAGCTTGTTGTCACTTGACCAGGCCAGGCTGCTATCAAATTACTAAACTCAGTCTACTTGACCTCTAGGGCAGCGGTGCAATGCCATGCCACCCTGAATGAGCTAGCAACTAAGTTTAGAGGCACCCTCCCTGCTGTATCTGTCTTATCTCAGCAAGGAGTACCGATTGCAAATTAACGGCTCCTCTTGCACAGCAAAGTAGTTCAAAAAGCCAACTTAAGGTGGCAAAATGAACCCAAATGCACATTATTGAAACAGATTTGGCCTTAACTTAATCTATGTCGAACTAATGATGTTTTACCTCTATCCAGGAAGTCCATTGGAAATGCGATTTCGGCCATAACAGGACACTGGGCAGGTGGATCCCATGCACGGCGCATGGGAATTGCAGAGCTACGACACGACTTCTGTAGAAGCTGTCACGATGAGGAAGAGGAGAAAACGATGGTACATCTGCTCAGCCATTGCCCTGCCCTAGGCAGAAAACGGCGTTCTATACTAGGGCAACTGAACTTTGATGACTTATCTGATCTCAGTTTTATTAGCAATAAAGACCTTACACTTTTCAATAAAAGTTCCAACTGATTCTCAGAGTAAAGAGGCAAGGCACTGCCGTCCATCACGGTATCTAAACGGGCCAAAATGCCCAAGTGGGTTCCCTCCAAATCGCCGTTTTAACCTAATTTAAATCAATAAGAACTCTTACAAAAATATTAATACAATGAGCATTATTAGTAGCATTTTTTCTTTTTAAAGTAGTTTGTTTCTTGGAGAAAAATCCACTTTGGGAAAAATTAGATGCTAACCGTGTAAATTACATAGCGCTTGATATGCGTCTTTCGGGTTTACACTTTGTAAACAGTTAATGCATTACGGCTATATTTTTGACACCTTTTTAATTTTTTTTGATGTGTAAAGGCATAATTGTTTATATTAATATTTCTAATAAAGCTTTAAATTGATAAATTATAACGCTTCAAACACCGTAAACATACAATTAACTGATTTAGTAGTGAATGTTGGGTTTAACAAAAGAAGCATAAAAGATCAATCAATGCTGCGGAATTAAATAGTCTGAGAAGTATAACTGAAGTGACGGATATAGTAAGAAATGGTGTGTTGTTAAAAAGGCTGTGGTAACAAATAAAGATAAAGGAATGCTTAGATAGTTTGGATACGTAGAGAGGATAGATGAAAAAAGGATTTAACAGATTTTTAAGGCGAGTGTGAATGGGCAAGTCGGTCAGATCAAAATTTGTTTTGAAGAAAGGTCAGGTGAAGAGTATCAGTCGATTTAGTCTGTTCGTAATATTTTATTGCATTAATCAAGTCAATGTCTTGTTAAATATTACAATTTCTATATTATTTTAGACAATATATAAAATTGCAGATATTAAACATAAATATATCATTTAATATTACACACAGTTTAAGTTTTATTATGTATTAATAAAAACGATTTTTCCGATTGAAGATCTATGAGCACCAGCTGGCAGTTGACAGTTAGATTAATGAGTTGGCAATTTTATATACGTTGTCAAATCTGATTATCATGGTGAAATGAATCAAGATAATTTTTTAAAATGTCATGAAAATCAATTGCTAAACTGTCTCACTAAACCATCAGTAAATGTTTTGGTCAATGCCCCCTACCAAAGTATGTTATTACACAAAATACCAAATATGTCCTGACTTAAAACGGATATTGAAGAATGGCTAGCAAATCGAAATATTGCTTTTTCACATGCTATGTTTAAACATGAGCTCCTAAAGATTGTGGATCAGTAAGTATATTATATTTTGTGTTTATATAATAGTTTCTAATTTTATAAAACAATCTCCTACCTGTATTTTTACATTGCATTGTAATTAAATTTTAAAGTAGTTTTACTGATTTTGTTAACAATGGACAAGAAATTACTCCCATTGTTATTGATATTGACGCTAACAGTGATGTGAATGACTTTGAGTCAGAATCAGAATAAACAAATAACCATCCATTCTGTTTCAGACATTTTGTCGTTGTAGATTAATTAAACTTATGTAATATAGCTCTTACTCTTACTCTTTTTGTCATTTATCAATATTTTGCTTGAAATGAAAAAGTAGCGATTAGGTAAGTATGTCAGTCCCTAAATAGCATTCTACCTTCATTGTGAAGCATTTTAACCAGTATTATTTTTATTAATAAAATTATGATCACTATTATTTTTTTGTTACTGCCTCTAATTAACTCTATGTTGATTCGAATTAAATAAAGCATTAATAAACTAACTGAATAGTTTCTTTTAAAAACCTTTTCTTTAGGTAAAATTCTTAAAGTTTTATTGCAATGTCCTTAACTAATTAACGGTAAAGTATGTTTATTAAATGATCAACAACATTACCTTATTATTTCCTCAATGTCCGTACTACTGTCAAAGTCTGGCAACGTTGCTCAAATGTGACCTTATACTCGTTCTATGACGTGCATGCACATTTATATTATATGAGCTTTATGTATGTTTATGTGTGCGTAAAATTTTGGGTTTAAGTATTTTGTTTGAATTTTGAACTGTTTTAGTTTTACCTATTATAAGGTATATGATAAACTTTAAAAAAAATTATTAATTTATTTTTTGCCAAAAATTATAAATAATAATTTATTTAAAATAATAAAATATGGTGTTAAATCAATATAACTGAGACACCCGTTATACTTTATAATGAAAAATGATTATTTTAATAATTTCTGTTTTTCTCTTTTTCTCGTTTAAAGTTAAAGTACTTAGATACTAATTAAATATAACGAAGGAATAAGTTTTACTCCTTTAACAAGAACCGAGTCATACGCGTAGTTTTTTTTGTTCGAAAAACAGTTGTGGTAGGTTGTTTTCTTTTACTACGGTAAATTATTTTAATTTTAAGTCTAGTCCTTGTCGTAAGCAATGTAGCATCGTCTTAAGAAAGTTATATTATTGTCAGATTGTTGTTGTCTTACTTGTTACCATTTTATGTCGGATTATGTTTGTATTTTGTCCAGTCATCTTAGGCCATATTTTACGAAGTTCTTTGGGCGCGCACCCTCTGGCCAATTATTTTATAGGTTGTTTGGACCTACAAGAATATAGTCCTTAGTTTTCGGCTATTGCCGGGGTATATTTTCGCAATAAAAAATTATTGAAAATTAAAAAATGGAATTTTTGAGATAATTTTTTTGGAACGCGTCCTATCGAAAAAAGTTTCCAATAAAATGTGTTCATTAAAACGTCCTCTGTAAAAAAGGTCCTAAGAAAAGTGCTTACTTTGTTAATTAAGTGGTTATTGGCAAATGAAAATGAAAATTCTTCATTTCGTTTTTGGAACCGCAATCAGGTGTTTATCAACATATCGGTTTGAAACTCGTACATTATGTACAGGAGCCAAATCCCAAGAGAATCGTGCAAGATTTCTCGATCTGCGAGATAAAGTTTAGCAACAATCTGCGATCATCGAAAAATCTTTGCCCTTCAATAGAATTTCCCGACGAAGGCCCACAGAGTTAAAAAAATCAAGAAACTACGTATCATTATACACAAGCGATTTGGAAAATATGTTGTTGAAAATAGGTACTGTTATTCGGCGATTTTAGGTTTTTGCTTATAAACAATTAACTATTCCAACCAAAGTTGCAAAGATATCTGAAAAATTCTTGGACCATATAACGCGTTTTTTGAAAACGAACTATTTCAAAAAAAAAATCTCAATATTTTGATTACCGCCCGAGATATAAATGTGTTTACGTTTGTTCAACTTTCTATCGTTGTAATAAAGACTTTTGCAAAATTCGAATTCCTCAGCAATCTCTACTCTTCCGGACATGAGATTCAACACAATTATTACCTTTACGAGCAATTATGCCATCACAATTTTGGTCGACGTGTAGGAATGATCCTATTCCGTTTAATGGTAATAATAACGTGTGCGTGCGATAAAAGTAGGGATGGGTCGTTACTCGTAGAACGTTAGGCTCCTGTACATAATGTACGAGTTTCAAACCGATATGTTGATAAACACCCTATTGTGGTTGCAAAAACGAAATGTAGAATTTTCATATTCATTTGCCATTAACCGCTTAATTAAATTAATTTTAAATTAATTTTTTTAGGACCTTTTTTACAGAGGACGTTATGATGAACACATTTTATTGGAAACTTTTTTCGATAGGACGCGTTCCAAAAAATTATCTCAAAACTATCCATTTTTTAATTTTCAATAATTTTTTTTGCTAAAATATACCCCGGCAATGGCCAAAAACTCAGGACTACATTCTTGTAGGTCCAAACAACCTATAAAATAATTGGCCAGAGGGTGCGCCTCTTGAATGAGTCTTATGCTAAGGTGACCGGACCAATTTGGCCTTATGTTTTGTTTATCTAGAAAACAAAAAAAAACGAAATATTTGACTTCTTTGAAGTTTTAGAATTTTTTCTAGGTATTTATTTGTTTAGAACAATAAATAATAAAATAAAATAGTACTTTTTTATTAAAATAATTAAATTTTGCATTTAATTCATTTCATTTAAAACGGTCCAGCATAGTCAAGTCTGCGATTGGTTAAAACTCGAGAAGGGGTTACTCGCGGTGCATGGAGATTGCCCATTTGCTTAAATATTATTAGTGTATCGTCTCTGAAGCAGGGTATGCAACATCGGAGTATATTCTGTTTGGCTTCGCGACCATTCAACGTCCAGAACCTGCTTGGCAGCCAAAATAAAAATTAAGTTCATGAATATGACGTGCTAGTAAAGTCGTAAAAGGGTGTTTTTTGGGAATTAGGATAGGATGTTTAGTACCAATGCTAACGTTCGCATGTTCTAATCTGCAGCCTACTCGGATTAAGCCATTGGCGTCAAGATAAGGTTTTAGTAACCTTTACTGACTACTGAATTTAACTTACTTTACAAAGAATAAATTCTTTAAATCATCAGCAAAACATTGAGCCTGAACTAATTTAACTAAGAAATTTTTTGTGTTTTGCCAATCAGAGAGTGTTATTTTCAAGGAAGTCATTTTAAAATTATGTTTAGTTTGGGCCCTTTGACAAACCTTAAACAATAAGTCATGACACGTATTAGTTTAGAATGACTAGACAATCTTTCAAATATTTTATTATTGTCTGATACCAGTAGGCAGACGTGGTTTTGATTAAATTCCTCAAGATCTGAGCAGGATTGTTTTTTGAAGCTATTTGATTCCAATTATTTGTATCGTAAAGGGTTTGAATTTCTGAAATTTTATTGCAAACAAAAGTTTTTCATTTCCGTGGTTGGGCACTTAACCAGACAAGGACAATGGTTGAATCAGTCTAGTAGTAAACTGATTCAAAACTGAGGTCTAGGAAATCGGTTACCCTTTTTACAAGTTTGGATAATGGAAGAGCGCCTCATAGTTCCAGTCTGGGAAGTGAAATGGCCTTGAGAGGGGCAACGCGTGATTTTGCGCATAAGAGACTGTTTTAAATATCAGCATTATGATTTTAATCTCTCAGGTAGATACATGTACTATTCGCCTAAATGGATGAGTCACAAAATCCGTGTATTTGTAAGCTCACAGCATTTCCTAGAATGACATGCCAGGGTATTTTCAAGATTTTGACACTTTGTATTTAATTACAAAAATAAATCCAAGCTTTATTAATGTTTTTCGGAATGGGATGATCCAAATTAAGGTTGGCTAGCCACAACTGCTGAAGGATAGTTTTTGCTTAAAAGATCCCAGGACCTAGGAGACCTAGAGGGTCGAAAATTTGGAAAATGGTTCTTTTAGTAACATGTTTTGGAGCATTTAGGCACACTTGCGAATTATAGATGAAGCAGTCACATATGGAATCCCAAGAGATCCCCAAAGTCTTTTTACTTTGAGCTTCATTTATAAGACGTTTAATGAAATTATCATTAGTACTGCAAAGATCAGCTAAGACAGTGGGTTCGTTGGAACTAAACTTTCGTAATTGAAATCCTGCGTCTTTGAGCATGTTGACAAGATTTTTTCTTATCAAGAATAGGTTTTTTACAGTTTTTGCGCTGTGAGAACATCGTCGACGTAAAAGATAATGGAAATAATGCTAGCTTCTACGGGAAAAAAGAGTTGATTTTCTATGGCGATGGAATTGAGAAGAAATATTAGAATTGTTTCCTATTCATCAACCTTTTCATCAAAGCTTTTTAATGATAAAACACGTTTTTTAAAATTCATCTGCGATTCTCTAGAAATATTAGATAAATCAAAAATGGCTTTAATATGAGACTGAATTGTAGCCTTTTTGTTTTTATAACGATCCCTGAGTAAGTCCCTAGAAATTATATAATTAGTATTAGTGGCATTTAACAAAGAAATTATCTAAGCTGCTTTGTCCTTTTGGTCTCTTTGTAAATAAAAATATTTTTGTACATTGGACAATAAACATTCGCTTCAGTAAACTTCGGCGAGTACCTCGTCCAGAGTTCCTTGCACGAGAGTGTAGATGTAGCCTAATAATATATAACATTCACAAAAAAGATATTAAATTATTTGAAAAAAAATCGTATTTAATAAAAAATTCAAATTTACCTGTAATCAGCCATAACTCCTTTAGGCATTCTTCTCGGTTATTTTGAAAGTCTACAGGAGCATTTTGGTTGTCCACTTTTTCGATTGTTTTAAATAATATGGCACCCAAAATGGTATAGCCGGTCATTAACAGGAATAAGTTTATTCTTCCGCAAAAAAGGGCCATTATACATTTACGTGTAGCTGACATTGAATTACCGTTTTTCTCCATCTAAAAAAAAATGTAATATTATTTTTTTAGATATAAAAAGGATTATTATCACATTATATTTCTTGATTATTTTAAATTGATTTTTTAACTACATTTCATGCAAGATAAATTTACTACCACTTTGCAAATGTAAAAAATTGTTATTTTTTCAGAAGAAACACAAAATATAACCACTATAATAAAAACTTTTAGTTGATACAGAAATTAAAATTCTTTTTTGTATTTTATTATTCTTTTAAATAACATAGTTTTGACAAAAACCTGTTTTGACAAAAATATCGTATTCAATATTGGATTATTTATATTATTTGGTTATACCAAGTAAATACACTTTGTTGTTATCATGGTAGGGAAACTCAAATTATACGTCGAAAATTAGTAGTCAGTCATCTCGGCAGATAGCGCGCCTGCTTTAATGACTAGAGTAGAGTTAACGAAGACAGTTAACTATTAAAACAAGAAGAATAGTAAAAACTACTAACTTCGTCAGTTGATTTTAGCAATTTTTTTTTTCTTTACATTTTGTTTAGTTCTTTTCAATCTTTAGTTAACGTTTAGTACCTAGTTCATTGTAGTATTTAAGGTTAGATTAATATTTGTGTTAGCATTTTTATTTTGTTGTTTTCAGTTTCGTGGGTTACGTTTTGTTTTAAGTTAGTAAGTTGTAAATTAGTAGGTAAGCTAGGTGCTAGGTTCTATACAATCACAATGCCAGGCTTTAAAGTATGTGCAGTTTTGAATTGCGAAGATAAAAAATCTACAAAACACCGGTTTCCAAACCCCGACCGGGATTTAACAATGTTTAAGAAATTGGTGAAGTTGTATGGGAAATTTTTTAATAAAAGCCCCAAAATGGTTAATGTATCAGATCGAGTATGTCATAAATATTTTAATAAAGAAAGTTAGCTATTGAGGGCAACATCTATACTCAGCGTAATGAATGTGTGCCCAGTAAAAGCATTCAATCATCTTTACATAATATTAAAAATATTGTAGAGCTTCGAAGCACAAGTTAGTATTGCAAAGACTAGTAGAAATCACCCATTTTTGATTAATTTTTTTAATAAATATTTTTTTATCGTTATGTTATGTATTTTTTTTTACTATTTTACGTCATATTTAAAAGGTATTTCATTTTCGATACGAGTCACCTGACAGTTCAGTTCAGGTGACGTGCATCGAAAACATTTAAATATTTAATTCATATGAGATATTTTAAACTTTCCCGCCATAACTAATAAGTTTTTGGTCTTCTCAGGAGGGAGCAGCACAGTAAGATGGTTTTTAAAATGTGTACACAGTTGCCTATCTATTGGTATATTGTCTATGGTTGTTATGCGTGACGTTTTGAATAAATAGTTGTCAAGTTGCTGTCTGTTTTATTATTTTTTAATTTTTATTTACTCAAAGAATATATGACAAAACAAGATGTCACTTGTAAAATAGTGGAGTGTAAAGCTCGGCTCGTTGTCAAAGGCTGTGCCCAACGCAAGGGGCTGGAATTTGAGGAAACCTTCTTTCCGGTAGTGAGGTACAGCTTGATCCGGTAACTTTTAGCACTGGCAGCATCAGCCTGAAGGCTATCAACATTCAAACCAAATCTGTCTCAAAAAAGGTTTATATGGGCTCAAACAAGCAAATAGGGTATGAAACATAAAATAAGATCATCATCAGCCCCTTGACGTCCACTCATGGATATAAGCCTCCTCAAGTGTTTTCCATTCTTCTCTATTTTTGCGGTTCCAATCCAGAACAGCCAAATGTAAAAATACACCTCGCATCTAGATCTGGAAAAACTCAGAAACTAAGATGGTAGCAGCATCGTAAAAAAAGAACAGGATTAGGTACTAAAAATGTGACAGACTTGAGTTGATCGATAGGTTGTTTGAATATGTGGCCGTTATCCAGCTATACAGCGTAGTGAATTAAACCCAATGTGTCTATGATTGAACCGAATTGCCATGCTGGTTTGTTGTTCCGATAAAATAGAGATGTTACACGATCGATTGTGGCACTGTTTGGGCAACTTCTTGATTGGCTGGTTTAAATGCACACGAAATATTTGTTGAACTTTATCATTCGAAGCTGTGTCATTTTTCATCTTCTCTAATTTCAGCTTAGGGATTTTTTTGTCTTCATCTTCATTGAAGATGACTTACAAAGGCTATTACCCTTATTCAACTTAACAGACAAGTCTCTAAACATGAAAATATTACCGACCAAAACAATGTGCTTAACAACATTAAAAACTCCTCTAAGATGCAAACTTGAGCTTGACGGTAAAGTAATCGAGCAAAAAATAAAATTTAACCTTCTTGGCATAGAACTTTTTGGCTTTGGTGATATTGAAGCAGAGGTGAGAGATCAAACAACAAAAGCAATTAGAATAGCTGGCTGCCTGAATAGAATATGGTGCAATAATAGTATGGAAACGGACACTAAATCGAGGATCTACAAAACCGTCGTAAGGCCGGTGATGACATATACCGCAGAAAACAGGCCAGAAACAGCGAAAACCAAAAGACTCCTAGAGACAGCTGAGATGAAGATACTCCGTAGAATCACTGGAAATACACTGCTGGATAGAGAAAAGCGAGAATATCGGAACATCCAGTAAAGTCAAGAACATCAATGACTGGGTATAAAACAGGAAGAAGAAAAGGAACGAACACATAGGCAGAATGAACAACCGCAGACTTGTGAGAATTGCTCGCGACAAGTCCCCATTGGGACGAAGAGACGTTGGGCGCCCCAGGAAACGATGGAGCGGCAGCCTCTCGCAAGTGGACGATAATTGAACAGGCGATTTTCCTAAAATCAAGAATGAAGAAGAAAAAGAAGGATTTTTTTGTACCGCTCTGCAAGGCCATTGGTAGATGAATGAACCGGTATGGTACATATTAGAAAAATTCCTTGTTATTTGTAGTAGTTTTTAAAACTTGGATTAAGGTTTATTGCTGTGGCAGGAGCTCTCGGGATTACTTTAATTTTGGGCCACTTAGACTTGACATCCACTAATACAAGATAATATTTTCTGTTTTTAGGGCCAGCTGAATAAATATACATTTATAAAAAAATGGGTTGACAGAAACGTACGACTCGTTTAATATGTCTATATTTGGACAATAGCAACATCGTCTTGTTTTATTCGGACAATACCTGGGTTTGCAACACGGAGTTCATTTAAAATTTTGCCTTGTAGGAAGTAGTTCTTAAGATGACCTGTGCTGGTATTGATGTTTTCTATAATCTGTGATAGCACTGGATCTTATGGTGTGTGTTGCCCGATTATTTCGCTGTTTACTTTAGCTGTAAAAATAAAAGTAAGTGTTTGAGACTGGATTTGAAAAATGTCTTCAATAATAATGATATGAACTAGAGCTGAATATCTTTCTTTATTGTGATTTCTTAAGAAGTACTCGGTGTTAACATTTTGTTTACCTTTTTAATGTACTTTTTTATAGCTAAATATACTGCATATCTGAGTAGGTAATCTAGTAACTGTCATAATAAATAGTATGTGCTTTAATAAATACAGGTGTGTTGTTGCTTCTTTATTGTAAAGATCATTTTATGCCTGAAGTCTTGCTAACTGATTGTTCGAATATTTTAGGAAAATACTTTTTAAATTAATCAATTGAATTTACCTAAAGTACAAATGACGTGCCGGATTTGTCAGGTTGGTTAATTTTGTGAATTTTTTTAAGATTAATGTTTAGATGGCGTTTCCAAGTTTCACCAAGTAAAGGTGAAAATCCATCAGAGAAAATGAATAATTATTCGGAAGACGCAATACCGTTGTTTTTAACGGTACATCCACAACTTCTAAGGATGTTACGATTTTTGCATCCTATGATCTGAATTTAACAAAAGACAGTTTTAGTGGAAACTTTAAATCTAAGTATTTAAACTGGTTGAGGAAAAGAAGTGTGTAACCAGATCCAAAGTCAACTTAAAAATTTGCATTTTTGTTGGCAAATTTTTTTTTAAATTTGCACTTCCTGGTAGCAAGATTAATAGTGAATAGATCAATTATTTTTACCCTGTTCTAAACAGTATGGTTATAAAGTGTGGCCAACCGAAAACGAAACAGAGCCATTTGCAGGAACCTCGTCAACGCTTAGACCTGTCGATTTCTGGTTAAAGGGCGACACTCTTTTCCGGTATTTTTGCCTCCACTACTTTCAACCCCAAGCGAGGGTAAGAATTACTCCAAAATTTTTAAATAACATTGGGGGTAGAATAAGATGTCTTTTGAAAGCTTTTACAATTATCTTTACAAAAGTCTTTAAATTTTAAAATTCCGCCCATTACTTATTAAGAAATTAGATTTTAAATGTAAAACTTATCTGCAAACAATCACGAACGGTAAAAAGATCATTCATTTGAGTTAAGTACGTCAATGTTATAAATTTGGTACCTATTTTTTGCTTTGCATTCCTTTGTGGCGATTTGTTATTACTTCCGAAAATTTTGATCCTACGTTAAGTACGAGACAGCTAGATCTGCGTCTGGAATCAATCAAACTAGCATCCCCTTTTAAAGAAACATTTGCAGTTTTGTGAAATAATGAGTGCGCGAGCAGGGAACGATCAACAGTTTCTTTTTAATATCCGATGAATGCAGTTTTTTCTTGCTCGGGATGGTAAATCGCCACAATTGCCACTATAGGTCCGATTTTACGAGGTGCATTCGCAGCAACCGGAGAAATTAAATGTATGGGCTTGCATTTGCGGTGACCGACTGGTGGCTTCTTTTTTTCTTCCAGGCAATTTGACTGGCGAAATGTATTTGCAATTACTGGACGCTATTGACCCTGCCTTGACTGATATGTATTCGAAAATAATCCACAGTATGACGAAGATCATTTTTATTTTCAACAAGTCGGTAGTCCTCCGCAATATGCGGCGATTGTTCGTCAGTATTTAATTTAGACCAACGTTTTCCTCGGCATTGTATTGGGAGAAGAGGTAGCATTGAATGGCCTTTACGATCGCCAGATTTATCGCCTTTCGATTTCTTTTTGTGGGGACATCTGAAAAGTAAAATCTATAAAATTTGGAACATTTGCGTGAAAGAATCGTTGTCGAGTGCCGTCGAATTACTCCTGAAACTCTTCGGAATATGCGTGAACGTTTTGAACAAAATCTTTATTATTGTATGGAAGTTGACGGTGATCAGTTTGAGCAATTAATTAATTAAGTAGTAAGTAAACAATTAAAATAATTGAAATTTTAACATGTAATTTTTTTAAAGTATGAGAAGGAAATGTAAAATTTAAAGAGTATTTATTGTAAAGAGAATTGTCGGAGCTTTTAAAAGACATCTTATTCGACCCTCAATGCCATTTAAAAATTTTGGGGTAATTGTTACCCTCGCTTGGGGTTAAAAGTAGTGGAGTCAAAAATTCTGGAAAAGAGTATCTTTTAATCAAAAATCGACGAATCTAAGCGTTTTTATAAAATCTTGACGAGGTTCCTGCAAATGGCTCTGTTTCGTTCGGCCACCCTGTACGTTAAGTCTTATAAATCAGAAATATTGAATGTCTTTAGACTGGCTGGGGAATAACCAATTATTTTTATTTTTTATCATTGTAAAAATAAATACTTTTAATTTGTGCTTATTTATGACGTGAGGTACATTTAAGTTTCTGGAGAGTGATTCTGCACTTTGACGATGCATAGTTGTTGTTACCACATTTGATACACAAATTACTCATACCTAGGCCTCTGAAATCAATACGGAAACTTGAGCTCCTATTGCGGGAAACACTCCGTCCACGTATTTGTGTTCGATGCTGTATACCAATGCCCTCATCCTTTCAATCATACATAATACAATCATATAGTCACGTCTTTTTCCTGAAGGGGTGAGCAGAGACCACGGCTTTTTAGTTGCTGCGGTTCTAACACACGTCTTTTACTTCTTTCACTTTCATTAGCGCTTTCATACATGCTCATCAGCTGCTGGTACTCTGACATAACCTGTCGCAAAGTCGGATTTTTTATCTTTACGGTAAAAAGCGAATTTTCAATAAAATTATTGAAAGATATTCAAATTTTGGTTGTTAACTATTAGTTGCTAAATTGTTATAAATCTTTTTATTTTTAATTGTGGTGAATTCAATTAAGATCAATGCTGCAGAGATAAGTAGTTTGGAAAGTATAGCGGGAGTGACTCTGATAAATAAAGTGAGGAATAGTATGAAATAGTGTGATATGATAAAAGATGTAGTAACAAAGATAGATAAAGAAGATGATTAAATGATTTGGACACGAAGAAAGATATTAATAAAAGAATATTGACGAAAAAGATTTATAAAGCGAGTGTAAATGGGCAAGTCGGTAGTTGTAGACCTAGACAGAAAGTTACCGTTTGCAATGTAGGTTCGGAAGAAATTCCTGATATAACCAAAGAGAAAATAAGGTGGAACAACGCAGAAGTTATTCTGCTTTTTAAAAAGGGCGACATCACGGACATTGAAAATTATCGACCTATTAGCCTTATATCCCACCTTTATAAACTACTAACAAGGATTCTTACAAACCGACTAACAAATAAATTAGATGCCTATCAACCATTCAAATGTTAATAGAGAAGACAACAGAATACAATATACCACTTCATTTCGCCTTTATAGACTTTCATAAGGCATTTGATTCTGTTGAAACATGGGCGCTGTCCTGCGTGCGATGGATGGAGCAAGAATTTATTCAAGATATTCTACCCTTCTTAAAAATATATACAGAAGCGCTTTTTTCCGTGTAAAAATTACGGAACACCTGGGAACCGAAAAAATTTCAATAAACAGGGAAGTTCGCCAGGGTGATCCTATATCCCCAAAACTTTTTACGTTGGCATTGGAAGACGTTTTTAAAATGCTACCATGGGTAAATAAAGATGTAAACATTGATGGTACATTTTTAAACCATTTATGATTTGCCGATGACATAGTGCTTACAAGAGCTTAAGAACATGCTAGAACAACTAAATGAAGCTGCAAATAACGTCGGACTAAAAATGAATTTATCAAAAACAAAAATAATGAGCAAGACTGAGGAAAACATAAGAATAGCGGTTACTATTCGGTATTCGGCCTATTCGGCTGCTTTTATTATATTCGGCCGAATACCGAATATCTACATATTATTCAGCCGAATACCGAATACTTAAATAATATATTTTGTCATAGAGAAATAATTGGCAAAATGAAAAATTAAAATCGATTGATTACGTATATATTCATATTTACATTTCTGTTATAATCATTTAAGTAGCTACAAATTTGCAATTTCTTGTAAACTCATAGCTATATTCGTTGCTGTGTGTTGTCCCTCAAAATGCTTGATGCTCAATACTACATGTTTGAGGATGAATTGGCGGTCAATAAAATGTGCAGTAAAACTTAAAAAACTGTTATGATTATGCAAGCACGTCCACATGTCGGTCGTTACGGAAATATAATCTGTCTCTAAAAGTAAACTTTTAATTTTCTCAACCACTTTACGATAAATTTCTGGAATCACATTGTCTGAAAAGTAAGGACGACTTGGTATATTGTACCGCGGCAAAGCGCTATTAATCAGTTTTCTAAAACCAGCCCTTTCTACTATATTTACTGCCTCATTATCAAGTGATGGTACTTTTTTACCTTGGGGTCATTAATATCCCATAGTTTATTAATTTCTGCACATTTTTCAAGAATTAATTCTGTTTTTTTAATGTTGATTTTTTTTTTGATGATAATGGCTGACAAAGAAGAAGAAGAAGATATTAATATAAAGTGTTTATTTTGTGGTGAAACTACTTTGCATAAAACAATTAAATTTTTTACATTAAAAACATTAGAAAAATGTATATTTTAGAATATCGTCGGAGCAAACCGTTTCTCTGAAAATCTCAAACATACGATAATTTTGAACTTTCTATAGAATCTTCATTAAATGAAGTATATCATGCACAGTGCTATAAATTATTTACAGCAATAAAAATACCGCGAGACGTTTAGTATTTACAACAGCAAATTGTAGTGGAACGTGGCAATGCATCGGAAGTTTCTGGGAATAAATCCGAATCATACGCTCCTGTTTATGGAGAATGCTCCGAGTCACATTTTCCTGTATCTAAAGAGTGCTTCAAATCAC
Source organism: Agelastica alni (assembly GCA_950111635.1). NCBI lineage: Eukaryota > Metazoa > Arthropoda > Insecta > Coleoptera > Chrysomelidae > Agelastica > Agelastica alni. The sequence goes on along the minus strand of OX467718.1, from coordinate 28,595,539 downwards.
ATGCTACTGTTGATTCCACGTCTACTGAGGCTGCTGGTACATCGACAGACGAGTAAGTGCTAATATGACTTTATATAGTAAATATTTATAAAAAATTTATTTTATTGAATTAATTGTAAAGTTAAATTTTTAGACAAAAAAAAATTATTTTAAAAAAATAACATTAATTATTTCTTGCATCGACAAAACTAGTCCTTCATCGGGCACCTCCTCAGGTGGCGGATAGAGGGATGCCTCCCAGATATAGGTGGTACCGGGAAAATCAAATACCCGGGGCGGACCAAAAACTAGCAAGTAGTGTCTGACCCCAAGGGGGCGGCTACAAACAGCGTCTTTTCCAGATTGGGCGGCTGAAATATAGATACTAGGAATGCAATGGAAAACCACTGATACACTAATTTCTTAGAAAAATATCTTTTTACTACCTGTCAATATTATTTATTTATTAATGTCAGTTTGTTTTTATGATAATTGACAGATGATAGACCAATTACATTTCAGATTTAAAAAAACATGAAAAAATATTTGTTACATTCAACAATGGCTGATAAATACAACGGCCCCGAGTATGAGCTTCAATGGGGCAGAGGTGCTAAGAATCTCCCGATCAGCTCGAATCAAATTAAATCCATCAAAAATGTATAAAATAGGTACATGGAACTTAAGAAGTATGTACAAACCTGGAAAAATACACAACGTTTTAAAAGAGATGAAGAGACTACAGATCAGCATACTTGGAATAAGTGAAATGCGTTGGCCTAACTCTGGAAAGATAGTAATAGATGACCACACCGTAGTTTACGCAGGAGAATACAGTCCACAACAAAAAAATGGTGTAGCAATTAAAATGTCAGAGGAAATTACAAAAGCTGTTAAGAACGTTATTTATTTCTATTACTAAAGATCAGTTGGGTGGAGAGAGTTAGTAACAACTTAGTTCTCAATCGCATGGCAAAAGATCTAGAAATAGTTAAAACTATCAAAAGACGCAAACTAGAATATTTTGGTTATATTATAAGACATTCGGAGAAATATGAGATGTTACATCCTATTATAGAAGGAAAAAAAGGCAAGCGTGGTCCAGGAAGAAGGAGAACATCGTGGTTGAAGAATTGAAAGCAGTGGTACGGAAAATCTACAGTTTTTTTTCCGAGCAGCTGTCAATAAAACAATTATTTTAACATGGTAGCAACATAATAACCAACTATCGTTGAATGGTCATGGTACCAGGAGAAGAAGATATGAAACACCACCGCTCTGATTATAGGTGCCGTGAAATCACTAGTCATGTTTCGGCACTTGGTCAGAGTTTATGGTCGCTCGGGTGAAATGTGTTCTGGTTTATATTCGAATGGAAGCATCCAGGCATCAGTCAGGCCTCTCTGGGGCTGAGGGTACAGCATTGAAACAGTTCCGCAGGCTGGCCGCCAAGTAGTACAGTGGCCCCAACCCATTGGTAACGCTCTGGAAAGCTGCCACATCAATTGGTGTATAATCCCGATACTCCTGTTCTGCCAGTTCGTGACTGGAGGGGATCCGAGCTCGTGTATTCGGGGGGCATTGCCGAGGCCACAGTCCATCGAGGTCAACTGACCGTCCTGAATGCAGAAATTTTGGCGAAGCTAGTCCACATATCTGCTCCACTTTTTATTTTTTTTTTCTTCCTCTTACTTCTGCCCTTTTTTTTCTTTCTTTCTTTCTTTCTTCATATTTTTCTTTTAAATCGAATTATTAAACCAAATCATAAAAAGTCCAACAAAAATACATGTTCCAACTGCGGTTGCTGATAATTACCCAAAAAGTAACTTTAGAATTGATTTCTGCAACATTCGAGGCCTGAACTCTAACATTAATTCAGTACACTACCACCTGCAAACTAACAGGCCTCATTTACTGGCTCTGACAGAGACACAAATTAAACACTTCTCTGGACAAACACTATTGAAAAGTTTGGTGAATCCCGTGCAATAGCCTTGGATATATCTAAAGCCTTTGACCGCGTTTGGCACCAGGCATTGTTAAGTAAATTATCTGCCTACGGTCTCCCAACCAAACTGCGCCAATGGCTCTTGAGCTTCATGCAAGATCGCTCCATACATGTGTCAGTTGACCGTATTTCTTCTGATGCGTTTAAAACCAATGCCGGGGTCCCCCAGGGTTCCATCCTGTCCCCCACCTTATTTCTTTTACACATCAACGACCTCTTGAAAACCACCACGAACCCCATTTACAGTTTCGCAGACGATAGCACACTTGTCTCAACTTTTACATCCTATCGATCACTTTCGGTGAATGATACAAATAGACTCAGGCTGGAACAGGTTGATTCCATCAATAGAGATCTTAAAGCAATCGTCGAGTGGGGAACCAACAATCTTGTTCAGTTCAACGCCCAAAAAACACAAAGTGCCACGTTTTCCAAGAAAGTGAATTCCTCAAATCATCCCATCACAATGTCCGGAAATACCCTTGAACCAAGTCCCTCCATCTCGATTTTGGGAGTCACGGTGCCCAATAATATGTTTTGGCATGACCATGTTGCTTACATCGCAAAGTCAGCAAGCCAGAGGCTAGGTTTTCTGTGGAAAGCCAGAAAGTTTTTTACTCCTGATCAACTGTTGACGAAGTACAAGGCTCAAATCCGACCTCTACTGAAGTATTGCTCGCATATTTGGGGTTCAGCACCAAGGCATTCTCTTCGTCTTCTAGATTACATTCAGAAAAGAGCCATTCGCTTGATAAACAGCTCAACTCTCACAGATACCCTTCACCCTCTAGAACATAGAAGAAGAGTTGCAGACCAGTCATTGCTCTATAGATATTTCCATGGCAGATGCTCCAAAGAAATAAAAACTCTTGTACCACCATTGGCCACATTTGGCCGAATAACTCAGCACGCTGATCAGTCTCACACATTTACTCTCAAGCTTGACACTACAAGGACCAATCTTCATCAAGAATCCTTTTTTTACAGGGCTGCTACGGAATGGAATAAGCTTTTAAAATCAGTTTTTACAGAGAACTATGACCTGCAACTTTTTAAAAAGCGTGTCCACAATCATTTTCTTTCTATAATCCCTTCCCCTTCTATTAGTCGCAGTGCGGGCCGTCCGCGGCCCACACGATAGGTCTACCCTTTTTGCGACTATTTTCATAAAAAAAAAACAATTTATTTTTTACCAATATTTTAATTGCATGTTATACTTATCAGCTTTTTTATATTATTGTTGAAAAAATTTTAAAGCGGGAGAATTTAGCAACATTCAAGAAGACTTTAAGGATTTCAGTAATTCATTTAATACATATGCTCATTACGATTCAGCATCACAAACCCGTGCTTCATTTGCGAAAAACAACGTAAACGGCATCATGGTCGTGAAGTTCAACAGATCAAAAACTTTTTTTTAACTTATATTTAAACTTTATTTTAAATTATTTTCTTATAAATACAAGTATTTTACTTAAAAAACATACACTTTTTTTATTTGCATGCCATTTCCTGAGCTTTTCAATTAAGTTCAATGATTTAAAAAAATCAAAATTTTCATTTTTTTAATTGTCAGACTAGGCGAATCCCTCCAGATAATCGTCAGATTATTAAATGAAAGCTTTTCTTAGGTTTACTTAACATCTCCTTAAAAAATCTGAAGCGCTCGATTAAAATTTTTATCTTTCATTTTTAACCCTTACGTACGACCACCCCCATCAGGCAAACGATTAGATTAACATACGCACATTATTAAAAATATGTAGGACATGGATGCTATTAATATTTGACGCGCTCGAGTATGTCCATGCAACAGTTTTTTTTACATTTTTGAAATAGCCGCTCTCTCCACCAATAAAAAGGTATACATTATAGAATATTTTTTTCTATTTATTACCTAAGCTCTCTATGACGCTCGAATAAATCCCCATTTAGCATCGTGGGCTCCCTACTATTTCAAAGGAACTTTATTGAATGTAATTTTTTTGTAAATGGCGCAAAATCAACATGACTTAATATAGTGGGTTCAAATCGCTATGAAATATTGCTTTAACCTTTTACTAGCCGAATCATGAATCACTGAAGGATACGCAAATTTAAAATATTCTTTGATAATACAAAGTTGAGTAAAAAAGTTAACCACTGTTAAATTTTTTTGTCTATATATTTATTATTTCTTTTTAGAGTCTAGGTATAGAAAGTTTCATTATAATTGCACTGTGAGATAATTATTTGTTAAAAAAAACTACACGTTTTTAAATACCAAGATTAATCTAAATTTTTATTGACCAATACAGAAATTTTTTAACAATGTAAATACGTTACACATTCAAGTAAAATTATAATAAATTAAATGTCAACTTTCACAAAACCTTTTAAAAAGTACATATCGAATCATTTATCTTTGAAAAAAAAACTTCTGAATTAATCATATTTAGACAACAATAACACCCCTCGACGGTATGCCAGAAGAAATAATTTGATACAACGGTGTCGAGTTTAAAAATACTGTTTAACCAAACTTTACAAAGTTATGATTAATTTTTGTTCACCAAATAACATTCATAGAGCCGAACCCGAGAAAAAAGTCACAGGACATGGTCATAACATTAAAGACAACACAAATAAAAGCAATTGCATTGTTATAATTATAAACAATAGCTTATTAATCATCAATGTTACTTTTAGAATAGAAATTAATTATAGTTTAAAAAACCTAAATAACACGCTTTTAGAGTTAACCAAACTAATAAGTAAAAAATAATTCCTAACATAAGAATAAAATTACTGACGAGAAAATAATTGTCACTGTGGGGTGCTTTGTATGACATTTTTAAACCAACTCTGCGGTTCGGAATGAAAGCACCCCACCCTTTTAGAACAGTGACATTGTGACATGACAATTTTTTCGTCAATAATTTTATTCTTGTTAAGAATTATTTTTTACTTTTTAGTTTGATTAACTCTAAAGCGTGTTTTTAGTTTTTTAAACTATAATTTATTTTTCGCTTTTTAGTTCAATTTTTTACTCACCCTCTTGCCATTCATCTCTTGGCACGTTTCTCACCAATATATTGGATTGGGTGAATTATAATATGACAAAATAATCAGGATAATCGGATATTTTAATCGAATTATTGCATTGCTCTCGGTCTTTAACAAGTGTGCGAAGTTTAAATTAAATCTGATCGCTTAAAGTAGGGCAAAATCGAGGCCAAAGAGTCAGTTACAAACAAACATACAGATGAAACTAATAAATGCGTGTTAAAAACAATATTATTCACCAACTCTAAAAAAATGTGTTGTCGTACCGTGAATTAGTAACTTATTTAAAAGATTTCACACGATAATAAAACTTTAACAAAACATTTTTGTTTAAACTGTCAAATTTAATTTTGGAAATGAATACAAAAGTTTGAAAGCAAATTTTTTTACGTAGGTACATATTGAATTTTTATTTTTTAAAGAGCAATTGAATCACTTTTATAGAAGTAGCTGTTTTTTGAGAAATTATTATTCTTGTTTGGATTTCTTAAATTTATAATTTTGGATTAATTTTCTGGATTAACAGAAATTGTCGGTTTTTAAAAATATGTTAATTTTTTAGGGTGAGAATAATAAAAACACAAAATGTAAAAACTGGTCCGCACGCAAGATCCAGAAACATTGTGAATTTGTGAAGTAAAATAATAATAATGTTAGGTATATATTTTGGACTAGCAGAACCCAGCAGCCGTTGTCCTGCCCGAACATTAGCTTGCCTGCTTTGGGAATATCATTATCATACTCAGCATTCCCGAAAAATATGAATTTGACGGCTTTTTTAATAGTTTTTATATTTTATCCCTTTCCCAACCTTTTTGTATGGATGCTAACATAAGTCAGCAACCTCAAAAACTATGGATTCGACACTAATATCAGCCGTTTTCATAGTTTTTATATTTCATCGCTTCTCACCCCTTTCGTATAGGTGCTAACAAAATTGGGAAAGTCACTATTAAACTTAGCGACCCCAAAAAATTATGTTAGGTTAGGTATCATGTGAGTGGGGCGTGGTCGCCTCTCCACTGCGACCTTTAGGATGTCTATTGTGGCTCACCCCTAGAGGTTACAGTTCACCGTACAGTTCCTGTAAGCAATCCCGTTAGAATACGCAGGTCATTTCTGCTCCATTCTAGAATCTGCTTGGTTGTATTTCTCGAGGGTTTAGGTAGAAACTCCATCGTGTCGGCTTTTTCGTTTCCCTTTACCCCCTGGTGCCAAGGTACCCGCAGTAAGGTCACCCTGTTGTTCACACCAAGGTACTCTAAGGATTCGATGCAATTCCATACAAGTTTAGAATTTATCTTGTTGTAGCTTAGTGCTTTTAAAGCAGCCTGGCTGTCTGATATAATACTTATGTTTTTGTTTGCTAGAGGTCTGTTAGTCAACTCTCTTGCACGCAATTCGATAGCGAAGACTTCAGCCTGAAAGATTGTAGCATACCTGCCAAGACTGGTAGATATTTCAATCTTTGGTTTCCTGCTGAAAACACCGGCCCCAACTCCATCTGGGGTTTTTGAGCCATCTGTGTACATTACGTATTCAGCCTCTTTCTCCAGAAAGAGGACTTTAAATCACTTTTCTACGTGTATTTTTGTCGCTAGCAAATCAGGAATCATCCCGACAATTTGGTGTTTTTTGTTTCACTCAATATCCCGGAGTGATCCCCGAGTTGATTTCCATTAATTTGCCTTTCCAAAGACAGGAATCTGTAGGCTATCCTAAATTCCCTCTCTAAGAGAATATCTAGGGGAGGAAGTATTAGGAGGGTTTCATCGCTGCCGTTGGTGTGCTGGACATAGCTCCAGTACAGATCACAACATAAGGGAGAACTACCATTGACGCAGTTTTTGCAAGAAATATTGCTAAATTCATATAGTGAAGTGTTACTTTATCTGTGCGTAGGGACTCCACGCACCATATTTTTTTTATATTTCAACCCCACCTTACCCCTTTTGTTGATTCCATCGCTACCAAACTTTACAGGATCACCCGCTGGGCTCTAATCAATCCAGTTAATTTGGACTCCATAGGGAATAGTTTTTATATTTCAACTCCCTTCTCTCACCTCTTTCGTTGATCCGATTGTTACCAAACTTCACACGATCACCTTCCGGGCTAATCTAAAGATTGCCTAAAAATTTCATTAAAATCGTTTCAGCCGTCTTTTTTGGTCTTAATATCGCAAAATAAATTTTTTGACAAATTTCAAGTCTGTAGGAGCTATAGTTTGGAAAGAAAAATTTCATTAACACCCCCACGGTCTCTTTTGATTTTTAATTTATTTTAGCTATCGACTTTTTTTTTGGCTGGTTGGTTGTCCACGACTTATTTTTTTTGGTTTGTCACGGACTTCTTTTCTTTGGTAGTCCACTGATTTTTGGTTTTGCGTTGGACCGATGTGTTTTTTCTCGAGGTTTTGGCTTGGCACTGGCATTTCGCCGGCTTTTCGCCATATTCGGACATACTTTTGGACCATTTTTACCGTGCAGAAGTTGGTCTGTTGCCGTCCGGGCCATTTGGATTTTTATGTGACCGGGCGTTGTGGATTTCTGCTCTTTAGTTTTTTAAGATTTTTTCGCCCACCTTCGTTTGGTATCTGATTTAATATTCCTTATTGTATTTTTAATTTTGTGCATTTTTATTGTATTTTAATAATTTGTTTCCAGGGAATGTAAATAGTATTTTTTGTAATAAATCTGTATTTTTATTTCTCGTTTTTAATTGTTTTTGGAAGAAAAAAGGTGATTACGGCCTTGAAGCTGAAATACGTTGCTCGTTTCACTGTTTTAAAAGTATTAAATTTAATAGTATGGTTGAATTTTTTTTTGAGGTTTGATTTACTTTTAGTGATTTTTATGAAAAATCACTTGACGCCCTAACGTGGTTTAGCATTTTAATTTTCAGTTAGTTTTTATAATAGTTATTTATGTACCAAGGGTATAAATAGATGTTTATGCCCTGAGGGCGACGTTTTACAAACCCGAGGGCCTCTGGCCTGAGGGTTTGTAAGTCGCCCGAGGGTATACACATCTGTTTATGCCCGCGGTACATACATAACTTTATGTCATACTAGTTCGTTATTGCAATCCAATCTCAATACAAATCAGTATTTTAAAAAATCCGGTTTGAATTAATACATTGCCATTTTATCATAGTAGACACCATCATTGCTAGGTGAATGTTGACAAACGTAAATGTCATAAAATCACAATAATTTTTATATGTGTCAAAGTTAAAAGTCAACATGTACGAAGATTTTGGAATTCCTGACGAAATTATTAAAAAAGCAAAGAAAGCAACTGAAAATCTGTTGACAAAAAAGTATAAAGAAGCTTACAACATGGAATACGAAAAATTATTAAATTGGATGCAAGAAAACTACGTAAAAGATGTTAATGAAACAGTGTTGCTTGGATACTTCGGCGATCTCGCTAAAGCATTTTCTACGAGTTCCTTGTGGTCCAAATATTCCTTGGTAAAGAAGACTTTAATAGTAAATAAAAATATTAATATTGCTAATTACTATAAGTTAATGGAATATTTGAAGCAAACTTCGAAAGGCTTCAAACCAAAGAAGTCTAAAATTCTGTCTAGAGAAGATGTTTTAAAATTTATTCATAAGGCACCGAACGAGACGTTTTTAATGAATAAAGTTGCATTAATATTTGGTGAATGTCGACGGCAAGAACTTGTGAATATGTTAGTTACTCATGTAGAAGATAGAAAACCGGTTTTTGTGGTAAATGTACCAGAGACAAAGACAGATAAAAACACATTTTTACAATTATAGATGAGGGTGAAATGAACAGTTTAAAGCTAATAAGAGATTATATGTCACTACGGCCACGTGGTTGCTCAAAAAAGGGCTTTTTCTGACTTATAGACAGGGTCAATGTACTGTACAGCCAGTAGGAAAAAACACATTTGGAAAAATCCCGTCCATTATAGCGGAATATCTGGGTTTGAGTGATCCTGAGAAATATACAGGTCATTGTATGCGTCGAACGTCAGCAACTCTTCTTGTAGAGGCTGGAGCCAATATGACCACGTTGAAGCGCCATGGTGGATGGAAGAGTATGTCGGTTTCTGAAGGATTTTTAGAGGATAGTTTATCTTTAAAAAATGAAGTTTTAAGAATGCTGGCAGGTGTACCTTCCGGGTCTGGCGTTTCGGTACAGAAATTTGAAACTCAAACTATGAAACATGAATCGTATGCTGAAGGCAACTTAACTATCACTGGATCATTTCAGAACTGCCAATTTTATGTTAATTCGTCAAAATAATGTTCATCGAATATTTACATATATTACTATATTTGTAATTTCATTATTGAAGGTTATTAAATAAGTTAAACAAAAAAGTATTTCTCTTTATGCCCGCGCGAGCCATAAAGTGAAATTTATGCCCGCACGGGCATAAAGTACATTATATAATTGGCAACTAAGTAATAAAAACACAATAATGAACTAGTATGACATAAATAAAAAAAGGTGGATAGGCCCGTGAACTGATCTCTCCATTACCTCAAATTAATTCATTTGAGAAATTGAGAAATCAAGAATTCACAAAACCCTGAGTAAGATGGTGTAAGTTTTTTGAGATTAAGTAAGAATTTATAGTTTTTAGAATGTTTAAATTACGTTATATTACTATTAAGCTAAAAAAAAATTTTCCCTTGCCCACAAAGTCGTACTCCTTGATTACCCTATAAGTTAAACTCTCAAAGGTTGGCAACTACAAAGGTTATCATCATAATTAATATTTTATCATAATTATCATTAAACCGGTTAAAGGATAAAGAGTGTTCTTTTTTAGCGTATAGGGCATAGGACCAAAAGTTTTGCTTTTATTAGGATGGTACGTAAAAGATATGTTCAGCTACCAAAATCTGAGCCTTTCTGATTTTATAAATTTAATTACCTGTCTTATTTGCTAGTATTAACGATATATTAATTAATTTCCAGTACTAAATTTTTTTTTTCATTTTAAGAATAATACTACAAAAAGGTTTGTACATCTTATATAAACACCTTTTTTTCCATCAAGGTACAAGTAATTTTTTAATAATTTAGCCGGGCTCATTGCTTTAATAATAATGCTTTAATTTGTGTTTTATAGACGATCTTTCAGCTCAAAACTGTTTAACCGATACTCATACGTCAAATCGTCGTTGGACCTACCTTGCGTTGAGCTTAGCTCTGATTTTTTAGTTTTTAAATTAAACAAATTGGTGTTTTATTTGTTTGGAGTTTTCTGGCTATTACGCAAAATGTTTTCTGTGCTTCTTCTAAAGTGTCTATTTGGTCCGAACGTTGGCAATCATTCTGGCTATCATTATCTCGTTTGCTGCGGCACGGAATAGCCCATCGTGGTAGTGGAGAACCACGTTCTCAGGTTCTTGAGCCACGAGATACGTCTTCTTCCCGGTCCCCTCTTCCCCAATATCTTGCCTTGGAGAATCCGTTGTAGATTTCCGTATCGACGTTCGTTGCGCATAATGTGACCAAGATATTCTAGTTTTCTGGTCTTTACAATATCCATGACTTCTAACTTTTTGTTCATTTTTGTTAGCACTGATTGTTTGGTCACATGGAATCTTTAGAATTCTGTGGTACAGCCACATTTCAAAGGATTGCAGTTTTTTGTGGTAGCCTTCGTCAACGTCCATGTTTCTACTCCATACAGCAACACAGAGAAGAAGTTGCATCGAAGAAGCCTTATTTTGGTGTTCATTTGTAAATTTTTGTTTTTGAAGAGTGATGCCATTTTAAGAAATATTGTTCTCGCTTTCTTTATATGGCAGCGAATTTCTTGTGATCCCACTGCTCATTTATCATGGTCCCTTGGTATTCCTATTGTTGCGTTCTTTTGATGTTTTCATTATTAACTGTCAGTTGTACATTATTGATAGGGGATTTGCTAATGACCATATCTTTAGTTTTATTGTAGCTATACTTTGGTTTTCTTGTTTTCTGGTCCTAACTTCTGGTTCATTTTTGTTAGCACTGATTGGTTGGTCACATGATCTGTCCATGAAATTATCAGAATTCTGCAGTACAGCCACAATAAAATATTGTCATCATATTTTTCATACAAATATTTTTAACATGCAATAATCATATTATTCAAAAGATCTTAAAATTCTCTATTAAAAATAAAATAATTTATAAATTACAAAATTCAGGTAGCATTTTTTTCAGTTTTTTTATTCTCCATAAAAAACAGCTTTACTGATTTTTCTGAAAATATATTTTATTTTATAACCGGAGTGACTCGGTAAAGTGAAGAATAGTGAGATAAGGGAACGTTGTGGTGTAAAAGAAGATGTGGTTACAAAGATAGATAAAGGAATGGTTTGGACACGTAGAAAGGATGGATGAAAACAGATTAACGAAAAAAATTTATAAGGCGAGTGTGAATGTCGCTTATCTCGATCAGATCAACATTCTTTTAAAGAAAGGCCAGGTCAAGAGTACCAACAACTAACGGACATGTATGAGAGCACTGATGAAAGTAGAGGATGAAAAAGATGTGTGTAAGAACCGTAGCGGAAGTGGAAGGAAGTGGTCTTTGCCTACCCCTACGGGAAAAAGGCGTGACTATAAGTATGTATGTATGTATGTGTCTGTACTGTCGTCGCTATGTAGAAAATAACGGTCAAACACTAACGTTGCAAGTAAAAAATAAGTATGATGTTGTCAACAACAGCCGTACTCGCTGCTTTCCAAAACATTCATGTTAAGTACCGCAATTCAGTCAAGTCTATCAGGTACATCTGTAAGTACGTCACGAAAGAAAGTGATATGGCTGAATTTGGTATTGCAGCTCCTGATACTAACGATATGCTAACAATATTAGATGGGAAGATATGTTGGTAGTGATGAGGCGGTTTGGAGAATCTTTTCATTCTTCATACACGAACGTCATCCCACTTTACTCCATTTAGCCGTTCACCTTTAGAAGGGACAACGAGTTTATTTTACGGCAGCAAACGTAGCACAAAGAGCTGAACGATCACGATCGACAACGCTGACAAGCTTTTTTGAGACATACGCAAGCAATCCATTTTCAAGAACATTGTTTTGCTCGAAGATGCCAAAATATTTCACATGAAATGTATCATCCAAGAAATTCCAACGTCGGAACCAAGAACAATCTGTACCGGGATACGTCAATATATATTCTACCGATGCATTGAAGTACATTTATTCAGTTTACCCGAGCAATTGCAAATGTTTTTACTTGCGTTTATTATTGGTGGACCTAGTTCGTTTGAATTTTTACAAACGATCATTGGTGCATTATGCGCAACATATTGCAATATATGTCAACGTTTACATTTAATAGGGGATGCTATTCAGTAAATTTTGTATAATTTGCATTAAATTTGATCACATTTTGCCATCATAATATCAACGTGCTTTCCATCGAGCCCACATAAATTGTGAAACCAATACAAAGAGAGATACAGAAGAACACCGAGATTATTGTTACCATCAAGAAACGGAAATTAGAATATTTTGGGCACGTGATGAGAGGCAAAACATATTGTTTGCTCCAGGACATAATGCAAGGCAAGATAGCGGGTAGACGAGCTCCAGGTAGAAGAAAGACATCCTGGATGAAGAATCTCCGTAACTGGTTTGACGTGAGTTCCAGCACGTTGTTAAGACTGGCATTTGACAAGATAAGAATAGCCATGATGGTCACCAACGTTCTGAAAGAACATGGTACTTGAGAAGAAGAAGAATACAAAGACAATATGGCTAAAGACATTTTGCATCGAGTGCGTACAACGACGGCTTTTCCAGAACTTGAAATTTATGCAGAGGTACACAATGAGGTATTGATTTTTTTAGAGGATTTGTGCTCGATGATGTCCAGCAAGATGTTGCACAAATTAGGAATGCCTGCGGCTAATCGCCATATGCACGATGCATTCGATCGAGAACGGCAAAACGATAGAGAGGTTTTAAGTCAATTCGTACAAACTAAGGTCCAAGTTTGTACCGAAATATCTCACGATTGTGAATTTCGTTCCTTTTCAGTAATACATTTTATTTCCCTCGTATATTGTTTCTTTATAAATTCGATAAGTGCTCGTTAATTGGTTGATCGTTGACAGCTAAGTATGTTCGATGTTCGATAACTATTTTACAAGTACATTATTGTCACTTCTCAGCTCTTTTGGCAATTATAATTTCGGTTATTTTCTGTTCAACTTATTTACTTATCATACTTTTTTTGTACAAATAAAATATTTTAGAATTATGTTAGCATTTTTTAGATTTGAATTTTACTGAATAATTCGTAAATACAATAATAAAATTAATTTTTTATAATTCAAATCACAAAGTGGTAAATAATTACACGAATTTAAATAAATATGACAACAATCGTTAACCGGCAATTAGAAAGATCTCTCGTTTGATAAGATTTTATGAAATATGAATTTTAAAAGCTTTAGCTTTCTTGGCTGGTGGCCGTTGCGAAGGCCGGACGTTCTGTCCCGGTACTTCTTTTCCCGACTTGCAGATTTTGAAGAGACAGCACGTGGAGCTTTGCAGTTTCTTTTCTTTTTGCGGAAGCAAGTTTTTCTAAAAGACAAGTGCTTTTTCCTTTGGCGTGTGCCCTTTACAGAAGCGCTTTTTTCTTTAAAATGTGGTTTTTACAGGAGATTTGCTGCTTCTTTTCTTTGGTAAAAGCAAGTGTTCAACAGAAGACAAGTGGCTTTTTCTTTGAAGTGTGTTAGAAAGGTAATAAATTAATTTCTTGTGAAATTATTTAAAGATATTACGTTTTTTTATTTTGATGAAAAGCAAATTATAGTACAACTGTATGAAGAAAATTGTTTCTGCTTTCTGAAGTTTTCGTACTGAATTTTAAAATACCTTGAAATTGTTTTTTTTATCTTTTCAAATGTCTGATACGCCATGATGTTCACAAGATCTATTTTGAAGAATATTTACAGCATCCTACTTAAAATGACATATTTTGGGAAATATTGTTACCTTTTAAATAAATCTTTGGTTGGATATTAATATTTTTAGGTAAAATTTAGAAAATTAGACACGAAGGTGTGATAATTAAATAGTGTTTGTCGGATTTTTATCTGCTTTTAGTTTGGTCAAAATCTTCTTAGAATCTGAATTATTCTTTTTCACAAGGTGTGAACTACATTTTGAAAATGTTGGTAAATTGAAAGATTCATGATGTTCAACGGATAATGCAAATCTTTAGTCTGAGAAACGTGATTCTTCAGCCGAATACCACAATTGATTACATTCTGCAGTAAGTGACAAACTTTTATATTGTGGACTTTATGTCAAATTTGTTGTAATGTTTGTTAACTTGCCAAGGAAGTAATCCCTTAGTTCTGTAGGCTGGTAAATAAATATTTAATGTATCACCTTTGGTTTTCAAATTTATTAATGATATAGTCATTTATCTTGTAGATTTTTGTTAATACTGTATTCAGTTATTACTTTTGATATACTGACTTCTTTAATTTGATTAAATTAATAAATTGTTTTGAAAATATTTGTCAATGCTTTGATTTTGTAAATAAAATAAAATGTGGTCAAGCACTCTTAATTCATGATCTAAATTTAATTTATTCTGGTTTTAGATAATGTTTTGTGAATTTCTATAAATCCTTCAATTTACTAAATGAGATGTGAGAAGTGTGGTCAAGCATCTTTCGTTTATAATTAAAATTTAATTTGTTCTGTTTTTTGACAATACTCTGTAAACATTTCATTAAATTATACTTAGAAAATTGTAACAAGTAGTTTTACTGTTTAAATTTTTGCATAGATCCAAGGTTTTTGTATTTTAACCTGAATAAAATACATGGCGCTCAAATTTTGATGAACATTTGTGTTTTCTCTTGAGATAAAGAAATTCAACCATTTTTCCTGACTCACGACCCCCCCCCGAATCTAAAGAAACTGACAGGCTAAAATAAAAATATGCTATATTATACATTTTTTAGTTACAAATTTTAAATTAGAAGCAAAAACAGCGTACGATATGATAATGAAAGCAAGAAATGACGGCAACGACGAAATACTTTATAATGATGCACCCGGCGAAACTGGTAAAACATTCTTAATTTCATTTAATTTAAATACGATGCAGGCACAAAGTTAAATAGCGCTGGCAGTAGCATTATCTGGGATTGCCGTTACATTGTTAAAAGGTGGACAAACCGCTCATTCTGCGCTCTAACTGCCACTGAATTTGCAAACAATAGTTCAACCGACTTGTAGCATAACAAAGACATCAGCAATAGTGAAAGTATTACAAAATTGCAAAATAATAATTTAAGATAAATGTAAAATGGCGAACAAACGAGCACCAAACATCCATCGAACGTTAAAAAGATTTGCTCAGCAATCAGAAACTTTTCGGAGACGCGGTGATTCTACCGGCTATAGATTTTCGCCAAACGCTGCCAGTCAGTAACTGCTGATGAAATAAATGCTTGCTTAAACACATCGAATTTGTAAAGATATGTGAAACAACGAATATGCGAGTGACGTTATAAAATGACAAATCTGCTTAAGTTTTTTCAAATGCATTAATTGATATTTGATGACAAAATGAGAACCAACTAAAAATCTCAGAAAGAAGAATTCTTAGAAGGATATATGGACCAATCAAGGACAACGCCAATACAGAATTAGAACTAACATGGAAGTTCAAGAACTATATAATCAACCAGATATAGTAAAAATAATAAAGGCAGAGAGATTAAGATGGGCCGGACATGTGAAGAGACAAGACCAACTTATCGTAAAACTGGCGTGGGAAGAGACCCCGGTAGGAAATCGGGCGCTGGGAAGGCCAAAGATGCAGTGGAAAGATAATATTGCAGCGAACTTACGGACCCTAAATGTCCAACGACCAGAAGAACTTATGATGGACCGCAGCAAGTGGAGGCAAATTTTCATGTCAGCGAAGACCTACCCCGGGTTGTAAACTACAGAGAGAGAGAGAGAGAGATTATTTGATATTGGCCATGGAAAAATTCCAGTTGACACTTCCACTGGCCTCATTTCGTTTTCACCAAACTTTTGTCAATTCACAACATCAAAGGAAGAATTGTTATCGCATGTGTTTCCGAAAATTGGTGCAAATTACAAAAAACATGCTTGGTTAAGTGAACGAGATATTTTAGCAGCAAAAAATAAGGATGTAAACGATTTGAACATAAAAATTCAAAGGCAAATTGGTGGTCAAATGTATTTATTTAAGTCGATCGATTCCATTACCGATCCAAATCTAAATTCATTAGATTTGCCAGAAATATCGCCACACAATTTACAGCTCAAGGTTTGGTGATAATCATGTTGCGCAATCTAAATGAACCGAAACTATGCAATGGAACGAGACTTGCTGTTAAAAAGTTAATAAACAAAGTGATTGAAGCAAATATAATCATAAGAAAGTGTAAAGGCAAGGGTGTGCTTATTCCAAGAATAACACTCATTCCAACTGACTTTTCTTTTGAATTTCCAGTTTCTGGTCCGCCTTGCATTCTCCATGACGATCAATAAATCACAAAGTCAATCATTGGAAGTGTGTGGAATAAATCTTGGATTGCTGTGTTTTTCGCATGGTCATATTATTTAATTAAATGATTGTAAGGAAAAGTTTCATGCACACTAAAGACCCCACATCAAGCAGGAACGCAAAAGCTCGTAAATCAAAGCTATGGAATCTCTCATCGCCACAATCATTAATTAGTCCTAAGGAAAAATATCCACCTGGTTTCAACCTACCGTACATCACATTGAAGTCACTTAACCGCCTAAGATCCGGCGTATCCAGATGCATTTCCAACCTAAGAAAATGGGTCTACACTAGGGACGCTCAATGCGAGTGTGAACAGGAGCAAACCCACGAATACCTACTCGTCTGTGAACAGCTGAGTCAAACCTGTACTCACGAGGACCTAAAGTGGAAAACGAAAAGGCAATGCAGATGGCAAACAACAAAAAATCTAAAAATGTGATGTTACAAATATGTAGTTACAAGTTACAACATAATAAATATAATAAAAAAAATTTGTGTACTAAATGAATTGGTTACAATATTATTCTAAAGTATAATTTAGATTTTTAAATATTACAGGTATTGTTTTGGAGATATTTTTTTTTTCTAATTAAATAAATATATAACTGCGATAATAAACAATATTAGCAAATATAAAATCTAGGATGTGTAAGAATTCCTTTATCTATCTTTGTAACCACATCCTTTTTTACACCACAGCGTTCTCTTATCTTACTATTTTTACTTTATCCAACCGAGTCACTCCGGCTATACTTCTCAAACTACTCATCTCCACAGTATTTATCCTATTTTTTTGCTTCTTCTGCCAAACACAACATTCACTACCATACATAAGTGTGGGAACCAACACACCTCTATGCACAGCCAGACGTGCCTTTTTTAACACTTTCTGGCTGTTTATAAAGCTATGCAGTGCCTCATTCATATGTTTTTCTGCCAACACCCTTCGCTCAATGTCACTGTCATACTTTCCATCTCTCGTAAACTTTTAACCCAAGTACACAAATTCATTTACTTGTTCCACTCTTTCTCTCCAAACTAAACTTCACAGTTTGTTATGCTTTCTTTTCTTTAACCATCATTCATTAAACATCGCCTGCAACTCCTCTTCAGATAAAGCTAATATGACTTGATCATCGGCGTAAAGAAGGCATTTGACGATCAAATCATTCATTTTTAATCCATACGCACTGTCTTTAAAATCTTTTAAACAATCGTCTATGTATAAGTTGGTTATAAGTGGCGAAGCCACACATCCCTGTCTTACACCTTTTTCGATGTTAAACCAGTCCGTGCAAGCTTCGTTTAACCTGACACAAGCAGTGGAATCCTCATAAAGTGATTTCAGTGCTCGTATTAAATTACCGCTCGCCCCATACATAGACAATGTCGACCACAATTCACTCCTCACCACTCTGTCATAAGCCTTTTCTAGGTCTATAAAAGCGCAATAGACCTTCTGACTTCTAGCCAAGAAGTTTTCAACTATACAAAAAAAGGATGGATGAAGGAAGATTAACGAAACAAATTTATAAGGCGAGTGTATCGGTATAGGTCGACCTCGGCGAACATATCTTGATCAGATCAACATTGTTTTGAAGAAAGGCCAGGTCAAGAGTACCAACAACCGACGATCATGCTTGAGAGCACTGATGAATGTAGAGGAAGCAAAAGATGTGTGTAAGAACCGTAGCAATTGGAAGGAAGTGGTATCTGCCTACCCCTACGGGAAAAAGGCGTGACTATATGTTTGTTAAATGGTTAAAAGAGAAACTATTACCATCGTTACATGCACCACTGTCATTGTATTAGATAATGTTCTGCACCATTCGGAAATTTTAAATAAGTAACCAACAAACTCCTGTACAGTACAGAAAATAAAATAATGGTTTTATGAACGAAAATTTTAAATTTCGACAGTATTGCTTCAAGTCGGAATTATGATCGATAGCTAAAAGACACGAAAGAGAAAAAACTAAAAAAAAAGATCAAATTATACTCAAATATGGACATCGTGTGCTTAGATTTTTGCCTTATTATTGCCAATTTGATCCCATTGAGTATATTTGGGAAATATGCAAAACTTATTATGACAATCAACACCACCGCCTGCAGCTGGGACGGAATGAACTGAGTAGTTTCGTCACAGTTGTTGCCGGTCCCGAGCCCGGATAAAGCGTGTAGGGTTCCAAGGTTAGCCTAGCTACCTACCTAGGGTAAAAAAACAATTATAGCTAACAGATTTGAAGGTCAAGCTTTGAATAATGGACGGATTTCGATAACGACTCATGCGAGAACAAGGACAACGCAAAAACAAAAATTTATTTCCACTAGATTTGTCTGCTGGAAATCACCTCATGGAAGGGTAAAGATCAAGAGATTATTATGGAATTAAAAAAGCATAAAAAAGACATTTATGGATTATCTGAGACCAAACGAAAGGGAAACAGAGCTATAGCCCCGAAACAAATCAGTGACGTTAGTGTAATAACTTCAGCCAATGTTAGCACGGACCATAATCTTGTCCTGGAAAAGATAACACTGGAAAAACATCAGAAACATAATCAAGAACCGTTATGTATTGAAAAATATAGTACAAAAGAATCTTACCAGCGGAGACTTGCTAACAAACTAATAAACTAAAATCTAACCGACGGCAATGTCAATGAGAACTGAGAAAGGATAAATACGTGTAATCATGAAGCCGCGGAAGAATCCGTAGGAAAAAGAAACATTAACATGCATGCCTAAAACCACAACAAACCATGATTCTGCGAGGAGGTGAAAAAGCTAGCCAATGAAAAAACGAAAAGTTACTTGCTTTACAAAAGCACACAATCGCAAAATAATCTTATCAAACCCAGGCTAGAAACCTGGTGAAAACAGAGATCCGAAGGATTAAACGAGAGTACTGGGAAAAATTCACCAACGACATGCAACACGATTTGTATGGAGCTCAAAGAAAAGTATAGAAGATGCTTAAAAATCGAAAAAAGCCTGTGAACGATTACATTCAAACAAACAGCGTCTAACTGCACAACTGGGAGAGATATTTTAATGACCTTTACGATAACAACCAAGACACAAAGATGAGAGCTGAGGAGGTAAAAGAAGAAGAGGTCCCAATATCATTCACGAAAGAAAAAGTAAAACCAAAACAAAAAAGCTTAAAAATAGAAAAACACTGGGTGTGGACAATATACCCAACGAACTTCTAAAGTATGGTGGTAATGAATTCACAAAAAAAATAACGCAACTCTATAGAATATTAAGCTCACAAACACTTACCGACGATTGGCATCTTTAAAGGGAACAAAAAAACCAACCCAGAGAACTACAGGGGTATTACTCTTCTATGCTCCACCATGAAATTATTTACCTGCCTTATTAAAGATAACCTTGAACGACATATCGAAATCAAAGACAAACAGCAAGGATTAGGTCTACATCTGACGTCCTATTTATCATACGCCAAATAAAAAAAAAGCAATAGAATTCGACACCCCGCTTTTGCATGTTTTATCGATTTAACAAAAGCATTTGACCGTGACGAACTGGAAGACATTATAAACATCTTAAAGAAAAAACGAACCTCGGCAAGAATTATAAACACAGTATGCTGTCTAAACATATGCAATTCAACCCGAATTAATTGATCATAAAACAACAAATGATAAATCAATATCACAGGATATAAGACAAGGAGATAGTTAAGCCCATTTCTGTTTAACCTGATTATGGACGAGATCATTAAAGGTTACTGGCTTAAGAATGTGGTATAGGATCAATAAAAAACCCATTAGCATAATTTGCTACGCTGATGACGCGACAATATTGACAGAAACGGAGGACAATCTTCACAGATTCAAACAGGTCCGCACACAATTTAATATGCAAATATCAATTTCCAAGACAAAAAGTATGTCCTTTTTATATTTCTCAATCATAATTCTAGGCCATTTCTCGAACGATCCATCGAACCATCTGGAAGTCTCTAGGCTCGGCGAGAGTTTATTAGACGGAGGCGGAAGCCGACAAAGGTTCATTAATATGCACCCTCGCCATGGACCATGCTCGGATAAATAAACAGAGCCGGAATGTAACAATACTAATCCCAGTTAATAACGTAATAAATACGAAAGTTCGACTACTAATCTACTATTCCACTCATTATATATTCACGTAAAGACCTTAAAATCCACATACAGACCGGCTTTCGTCAATTTTGATTGCTGATTTTTACATTACAGGCACTATAATTAAGTGTAACTACTTCGAATGAATCAATTAATTAAAAAATTATAATAAAAAGATAAAAATTTACTAGTTTTTGACTTATTTCTTTGTATTTATCCAACTACCTATCTGGATGGTAAATTTTAACTTTCTAGGTTATTTGTAACTGGGTTAAAGTTTTTATCTATAGGTCAGTCAGTAATAAAAATGACGATTTTTAGACGTTAATATCTAAATAACTGTTTAAGGTGTGTTTATGAAATTTGGAGCACAAATGTATCTCGCAAGTCTCAATATATAAGCCAAATTTGACATGTTTATGTGAAATAGTTAGAAGTTACGAGGAGGTCAAAAGTGGCTCCAAATGGTTCTTGTAATATTACACACGGTACCGCTTGCCATTCTGTTAGCTCGAACTTGGCCTAACACGCTACCACGTGTCTAGATTTCTAGGTACCGTCCTAAATATTATTTACCAATCTCACCCTGTTTCCCTTTCGTTCCACAGGTCCAGCGGATTTGATACAGTGTTCACTAAATTATATAATTATTAATTTTCTATAGGAACTTAATTCATTAGTCCAAGTAAAACAGTAGCTACTACTGTTATTTTTAAATACAGCCTTACAATATTACTGCTATGGTTCAACGTATTTAGTAGCAAACATTTTTAATAAAATTACTAGATTTAATTTGATATGAAAATATTTTACTGTTTTTTTTTGGATCTGCTTTACTATCTTTTCACGATATGTTTTAAGGAAGTGGGACACGTTTATTTATTAATTAAAATTTTTTTTTAAATGGTTTAAAAATTATTGTTTTTTTTTCTGGAAAACATTTTTTTACGAGTAATATAAGATTATTTCTTCACTGCTTACTTATTGTATTATAAGAAATATTTTGTTTTATAAATATTTATTTAATATTTTTTTACATGTTTTTTAAATAACCAAAGTGGAAAATCTTTTGTTATCTAAGATTAAGTACCACATAAATATAGGTAGTTACTTAAATATGGTGGCAACTAAGATTACAATATTTAGTCAAACCAAAATAATTTTTAGCGATTTTTATGTAATATATTTGTTTATATTTAAAAACTAAAGCTGGTGTGCCACAGAAAAGTGTATTGGGTCCGGTCCTGTAACTCTTATACACGTGCGACATAACACAACTAGAAAATAATACTATTGCTACTTTTGCTGACAATACAGCTATATTAGCAGTAGGTAAATATAGTGAAGAAGCAACTGAAAAACTACAGACAGCTGTCAACAGAATAAATAACTGGACTAAAAAATGGAAAATCAGATTAAATGAAGCGAAATCTACACATGTCAACTTAACCAATAAAGCATGCCAACATATACCAGTAAATATTAATAATACCATAGTACCATTTTCAAACACAGCAAAATACCTAGGTATAACGCTCGATGCAAAGCTCCGCTAAAAAGCTCATGTTAAAAAAAAAGAGAAGAACTTGGTATAAGATATAGAAAAATGTATTGGCTAATAGGAAGAAACTCCACTTTGTCATTACATAATAAGCTTTTGCTATACAAGCAAATACTAAAGCCAGTATGGATTTATGGTATACAACTATGGGGGTGTACCAAACAGACAAATCTTAATATAATACAACTATTCCAAAATAAAATATTAAGGAACATTGCTGATGCCCCTTGGTATTTTCGTAATAGTGATATTCACAGGAACCTGAAGATAGAAACTATTGAACAAACTTTTATTAATTTAGCCAAAATATACAAAGAAAGGCTTCATCAGCATGTGAACGTCGAAGCAATCCAGCTGTTAGACAACACAGGAATAGAAAGAAGACTTAAAAGGACCAAATCATTTGAGTTAGTGAAGTAAAAGTGTTAAAAGCAGATCATAGTGCATTTTTACATGTTAAGTTAAGTGTAACCCCATCTGCCAGAACCTAAGGAACACTACTGAGTATACTTTAGTTCAAGACTTAAAAGTATTAATTTAGGTTAGAATAAAATTGCTTATTAGTCAATTTTGGCCAGATTGTAATATAATAAAATGTTTAATAAAGGGAATATCTGACAAAAAAAAAATATTTAAAAAAAAACTAAATTTTTAAAATAATTAAATTTCATAAATTATATTTTTGTGAGCTTGTTAGTTAACTAACATTATTTTAAATAAAGAAATTTTTATTTCTGACATAATTGATCTACTTCAATATTTTTTGTTGTAAATAGGAAAAACTTACCTTGCTTATTTCAACCTTAGAGTACACTCTTTTAAAGAAAAATATTTGCACTTTTTATTAGTCCCAATAATGCACAATAAATATACATTATTCTTGCTAATAACATAAAACACTACACGTGTTTAGAAAAAAAACTGCAAAATCTCTATTTCAACGTAAATGAACTGAATTTTCCAATAAAAATCAAATCATGTCTGTTCAGCATCACTACCGAGAAACAACTGCTTGCGTTTGCCACTATTTTCTGAGTTTGAGGGTTGGTTAAAATACTTCCCTCTTTGCGCCTGACAACTAAAAAACTACCTACTTGTAAATATCCTATTTAATCACCAAAATTAAAACATTTAACCAATTTAAATATTAGAAAAAAAATGTACAATTTACATAAAGTCTAATAAATTAAAAATTTATAAACAAATAAACAGAACTGTACTAGGTCATTTGATAGCAGGAAAAAGTTTAGTAAGCGATAAATTGATTATAACTTAAAAGATGTTATACTATTAAATTAAATGTTGGATTTACTTGTTTTACAAATAAATAATGAGTATTTATTTTAATTGTATTACCTAAGAATAAATAATTTGTTTTTTGTTGAATTTTGGTCAATTATTATGATTTTAAATGACGTTAATTTATCT
Organism: Agelastica alni; assembly: GCA_950111635.1. Lineage (NCBI taxonomy): Eukaryota > Metazoa > Arthropoda > Insecta > Coleoptera > Chrysomelidae > Agelastica > Agelastica alni. The sequence continues at coordinate 28,571,802 of OX467718.1, read as the reverse complement.
ATTTTTTATAAAGAACTAGAGGACCCGGCAGACGTTGTCCTGCCCAAACGTTGACTTGCTTGCTTTAAAAATATCGCTATCAAACTCAGCGACCCCAAAAACTATAAATTCGACACTAATATCGGCTTTTTAATAGTTTTTATATTTCATTCCTTTACAGCTCCTTTCGTAGGGGTGCTAACAAAATTGGGAATGTTACTATCAAACTCAGCGACTCCAAAAACTATAAATTCGACACTAATGTCTGCGTTTTTAATAGTTTTTTTATATTTCATTCCCTTCCCTCCCCTTTTGTATATATTATTACATAATTGAGAATGTCACTATTTAACTCAGCGATCTCAAAAACTATAAAATATCGGCTATTTGTAATATTTTTTATATTTCAACCCCCTCTTACCCCTTTCATAGTGACTTATTGGGATAAAAACTATCCCATCTTTTAAGTTGGAGCAATAATTACACATTTACAAAATTTCATTAAAATCTTATTATGAATTCGACACTAATATCAGCCGTTTTGATAGTTTTTATATTTCATCCCTTTCCGTGATCCGATCGCTATCAAACTTTACAAGCGGAGCTAAGCTAAAGATTGTCTAAAATTTTTATTAAAATCGGTCAAGAGGTATTTTAGTTTTTGAGATACTAACGAACGGCGATTCATTGTTATATTATATATATTTTTTAGCTTTTCTTTAGGATTTTCCCCAACATTTTTTTTACCGCCACTGTGATTTAATAAAAATAAAATTTACCCTATCTCCTTGAGAGATAAATTTGCAAAAATCTATCACCCCTTTCGGGATTAATAGCTTTTATTTAGGATTTTCCCCATTATTTTTCTTTTAAAACCAACACTGTGATTTAATAAAAGATAGATTAGCTTGACGTTCTTTAACACAATAAATTTTATTTTATTCGCTTGACGTCCTTTAAAAATGTATACGTATACAGATACACACATGGACTTTTATAAACACTTTTTAGCTTTTCTTTAGGATTTTTCCTTTTTTTTTAAACCACCACTGTATTAAAACCAACCAAAAAAATTGTTCAAATCGCCTAAGCCATTTTTGGGTTTTAGCGAGACTAACGCACGGCAATTCATTTTGTATACATAGATTCGACAACCAACTAACACTTTTTTGAATTTTTAAAATCTAAATACGTTTAATCAGAATGCTGTGGAGATATGTTGTAGAGTCGAAACCCTTATTTAATACCATATTATATATCTTTAATTTGAGGGGACCCGAGTTAACCGTACTGACGGAACGAACATCAAATGTTTGACAGGTAGCAGTTTGTATGGAAAAATTAAATTGTCGTTTTTAGTATTTTATCATGTTTAAAATTTTACTGTTGGGCGTTTAAAAAATATGAAAAACTATAATATCTGAGTATCTCAAAATCTGTTGAAAATAGGTACGTGAATGTTGTACAAAAAATTAAGGTTTCTTGATGATGTATTCTATGCTGGTAAAACCAATAGTGAAAACGTTACCATACAGGTTCCAAATAGTTTTAAATTAAACATTGTTTGTAACCATATATGGCAAATGAAGTTTTTTGACCATCTTTATCTACTAGTCAAAAGCTTACTTCATGGCTCACCCTTTTCTGACTTAATTAAAGGTCGGTATTATTGATTTTCTTTTAAAATTATTATATTAGTTTTTGAATTTACTTGTCCAAAAATTTATTAAAGATTAAAATAATTTTTATACACAATGTGTAACTAAAAAGGAAAAAAGAAATTAGGAATATATTACATTAATTATTGTAAAAAATAGTACCGAGTAATATAACTTTTGTACCTAAATATGTGTAACGTATATCAAGTATTTATTTTATGAAATAATCTTTTCTTTGTTGTTCCAATATACTTTCCAAGTAGACATATTTTTCTTGAAGAGACTTGTGTTCCTGCTGCAGTTCATTTAACATTTCGTCTTTGCGAGTAACAGATATTTTTACCCTAAAAACAAAAGATATTAAACTACAAAATATTTGTTATCGATGTTATCAGAAAAATCAAAACTTTGTAGATATTTGATAGGTTAACTTTAATTTTCAAACACATCTAGGGTAAACTAAGAAGTAATTGGTCTCTAGGTAGTGATTGGCCACCCCAGATTTAATTTGCTATTAAGATTTAATTGGTTTATAATAAGAAACAGAGAGACAGACAACATTCGTTACCTATCATGCATGTACTCAAGTTTTGACTTACCCTGTATTCGATTTTTAAATATTTGCAAATTCGTTCGTGTTTATAAAAAAACTTTGGCATCAATAGATTATTATTCTTATTCTCATTTCGAAAAAAGGAAAGAAGACTATTCCTGCGAATTATCGCCCTATTGCATTGCTCTCAGTTTTATCCAAAGTTATGAAAAGAACGATTAACATAGAAATCATCAAATATCCGGAGAAATTTCAGATAATTCATGACAAACAATATGGATTTCGACAACTTCGGTCTACTGGAGATTTGCTGGCTTATGTCACTCAGCTGTGGACAAACACTATTAAGAAGTTTGGTGAATCCCGTGCAATACCCTTGGATTTATCTAAAATCTTTGACCGCGTCTGGCACCAGGCATTGTAAAGCAAATTATTTGCCTACGGTCTCCCAACCAAACTGCGCCAATGGCTCATAACCTTCATACAAGATCGCTCCTTACCTGTGGCAGTTGACGGTATAGCATCTAATGCGTTAAAAACCAATGCTGGGGTCCCCCAGGGTTCCATCCTGCCCCCCCCCTATTTTTTTTACACATCAACGACCACGAGCCCCATTTACAGTTTTGCAGACAACAGCACACTTGTCCCAACTTTCACATCCTATCGATCACTTTCGGTAATGATACAAAAAGACTCATGCAGGAACAGGTTGACTCCATCAATAGAGATATTAAAGCAATCGTCGAGTGGGGAACCAACAATCTTGTTCAGTTCAACGCCCAGAAAACATAAAGCGCCACATTATTTAAGAAAGCAAATTCCTCGATTCATTCCATCACAATGTCCGGAAATACCTTTGAATCAACTATCTCCATCTCGATTTTGGGAATCACGGTGTCTAATAATATGTCTTGGCATGACCATGTTGCCAACATCGCAAAGTCAGCAAGCCAGATGCTAGGTTTTCTGTGGAAAGCTAGAAAGTATTTTACTCCTGATCAACTGTTGACGATGTACAAGGCTCAAATCCGACCTCTACTGCAGTATTGCTCGCACATTTGGGGTTCAGCACCAAGGCATTCTCTTCGTCTTCTAGATTCTATTCAGAAAAGGGCCATTTGGTTGATAAACAGCTCAACTCTCACAGATACCCTTTACCCGCTAAAAAATAGAAGAAGAATTGTACACCAGACATTACTCTATAGATATTTCCATGGCAGATGCTCCAGAGAAATAAAAACTCTTGTACCACCACTGGCTACATTCGGCCGAAAAACTCGGCACGCAGATCAGTCTCACCCATTTACTCTCAAGATTGACACTACAAGGACCAATCTCCATTAAGAATCCTTCTTTTACAGGGCTGCTACAGAATGGAACAAGCTTTGAAAATCAGTTTTTTTAGAGAACTATGACCTGCAACTTTTTGAAAAGCGGGTTCACAATCATCTCCTTTTTATAATCTCTTCCCCTTTTAATAGTCGCAGTCCGGCGGCCCACACGATGGGTCTACCCTTTTTGCGACTATTGTCAGAAAAAAAATCTCCTTTTTAATTATAAAGGCCGTTAAACTTGTTAGGATTTCAATATAGAATTGGTTATAACTTTTTAAATACGCTGTATAACATAGTATAACCTTTTATTGTTGTAATAAGAAGGTAAAGCGGATTTTAATTTTAAGGTTAAATACAGGGTGTTTTATTAAAAAAAAATTACTTTGATCCGGCACCGCGTTATGGAACACCCTGTAACATTGTAACTTAATTTTAATTGTGAAGCTTAAAGCTGCCTACAAATTTTATACACAATTTGTTTGGGTTTCTCGTATGATAATAGAGCTACTGAGCTTTATCACACTAATCAATTATCCTGTATTGATATCATTAATCGTTCATTTAAATCTCATTTTAAAAAAAAATCATATATCCTGCTTCGCTTTGGATCTTGGACTAGTAGTAATACTCGGTGGGGCACCCCAAACGACACGATCCCTGTAGACCAACCATTAATTATTTCAGAAATTTCTCCATTTCATTACATGTATATTCATTAAGGCTGCAAAAAAAATTATTTGGAAGTCTACAGGGTGGCTCAAAAAAGTAAGACATATCAAAGTTGTGTTTTTTAAATGCAACACCCTGTATTTCGTTTAACTTTTGAATAGTTCAGAAAAAATAATATGATTTCATTTAGGGTACTATGTACCTTATTATAACCGTTCTTAAGTTATTAATTTTTTTATGAAAATGCTAGGAACAATTGGAAACTAAATAACATCGAAATATATAGAAATTATCCCTTCAAATTCTGACCAAGCATAAAAGAGGTTTTGGGCTATTGATTTCGACAAAACCCGTTTCGCAATATTATACAGAGTGTTCAAAAATCATTGTCACTTTTTTATAATTTTGAACAAAGTTAACTTTGTTATGCCAAATCGAACGCCCTGTATTTTTTTGGTCTGAACAATATAAAATTCAATTATCACTTATTTCATAAGGGGGTTCTCTATAGCTAACCTAAATAGTTTTTTTTGGCATTGGCTTTTTTAATTAGTAGTTCTTATTTCAATGAATTCTTTAAATCAAGATAGCTTTAAAACGACATTTTTTTAACTTCTTGAAAGAATTTTTATTGACAGTTATTGTCATTGTTATTCAAAACATTTACTAAATTATTACCGTAGAAAATGAAAACTTATCCCATTCAAGAGCGGATAGATATGATTTTAGCGATTGGTTTAGTGTTTAGAGAATTGCCTTTTGGCGTCGAGGGTGTATGCCCAAAAATATCCAGACCGGAATCGTCCAAATAAGTTGGTTTCCAATCGATTGCTACATGAATTTCGTAAGACTGGATGTGTAGCTTATGAAAAGGCAAATAGACCAAAACCTATCATTGGAAATGAGGAAAATGAATTTCTTATTATGGGATCAATCATACGAGTCAACGTGAGATTGAGAAAGATACAAGAATAAACAGATTAATAAAAAAATACAAACTTTACCCGTACCGTATTCAGTTGCACCAGAAATTATATGAAATAGACTTCCATTGATGAATCGAGTTTTGTCTATGGTTTCTGGAAAAGTGTATTGAGGATGAACATCTATTGGATTATATCCATTATAGTAATCCATTATAGTAATCCATTGTAGTAATCCATTATAGTAATGTGAACCTTTTTTTTTTCGTACTCTGGATCACCAGAATAGATGGTCTGTTAACGTGTGGGGAGGAATTATAGATACACAAGTTATAGGACCTTACTTTTTTTAATTACACTTGAATGGTCAAATTTTTTTGCAATTTTTACAAGATGTTCTGCCTGAGCTTCTGAGGAATGTGCCGCTAAATATCAGACAACGGATGTGGTTGCAATTGGATGGAGCTCCGACACATTATAAATTTAGTGTTTTTGAATATGGACTTTCCGAATAAATGGATTGGTAGGGGAGGACCACAAAATTGGCCAGCAAGATTTTGCCTCGATTTTTTTCTATGGGGATACTTAAAGAATGAGGTTTACGACATTTTTTTAACCACACTGGAAAATATGAAGGAGAGAAAAAGGGCTGCTTTTTAAAGAGTGACGCCTTAAATGTTATTAAATGTTAAGCAGTCTTTCATAGAGATATTGGCTCTTTGTATTCAAAGGGATGGTCGTCTTTTCGAGCACCTACTCTGAATAAAATACATTTGTGTTTCTCATTTTGTTGTTGTTTCAGTTGAATAATAAAAAAAAATTGTATAGTCTGTTTAATGAACTACTGTCAGAACATAAATGTAAGTGATAACTTTATTTTAGTAAACAGTAAATATTTTCGATGAAGAGAAGTATAACAACTTTTAATGAGAATTCTGTAAGCAAATCATATAAATGTCGTTTTAAAGCTATCTTGATTCAAAGAAAGCATTGAAATAAGAACTACTATTTGAAAAAGCCAATATCTGAAAAACTGTTTGGGTTAGGTATAGAAAACCCCCATATAAAATGAAAGATAATTGAATTTTATATTGTTCAGACCGAAAAAATAAAGGGTGTTCTATCTTAAATAACAAAGTAATCTTTGTCCGAAATTATAAAAAAGTGACAATGTCTTTTAAACATTATGCATAATATTGAAAAACGTGTTTATCGAAATCAATAGCACAAAACCTCTTTTATGCTTGGTCGGAATTCAAAGGGAAGATTTCTATACATTTAAATGTTATTTAGTTTCCAATGGTACCTATCATTTTTATAAAAAAATTAATAACTTGAGAACGGCTTTAGTTAAGTACATAATACCTGTTGGAAGTAAATGTGATCAAAACTAGTTAGGCCGGACTTGCAGTACAAACCACTTTATTTATTTTATAATATTACAGTTGGATGTAAGGATGTACTCAAATTCCTAGAAAATAGGATAGATATTCTATAACTAATAATCTGTATAATCAAACTTAAAATTACTTACAAATTTACTTCCGAAATATTTTATCAAATTGACAATAATAATTATGATTGACGTTTAGAGATATCTTCTTAAATTTGCTAAAATACTAAAAACTAATATACTTATACTCTATGTCCGGAAGATTATTAGAGACAACTAAAGTAGAACAATGCATAAAATGAATGAATCAGTGATTAAATTATAAAGTGTTATGAACTAAGTATTCTTTACACTCCCGCCCGGTACAGCTCTTGTGGAATGAAAGTGTTTTACCATCTTATTATTCTTCTCTACTGACAGGTAGAACAGCAAATTTCGCAACAGGTCGTTCAAAAATACCGTTGATTGTTTGAACTTTAGCTTTCCGTATTTGTCCATCTGGAGCTTTCTTAACTTCAATTACTCTGCCCTTTGGTCAATTGCAACGTGGAAGATCTTTGTCACAAATAATAACAATGTCTCCTTCTTTCACGGAATTAATTTGTTTATGCAATTTGCTACGCAACAATAGATTTGGAACATATTCCGATACAAATCTTCGCCAACATTTATTAGCGAATTGCTCCTTGTAGAGGTAGTTGAATTTTAATACCCTTGCTTTGTCATCAAATTGTCCAATAGGTTTATTTTCATTAGAATTTCCAACCAAGAAATAATTTGGGGTTAATGCTTCCAAATCATCAGTATCTAAGGGTAAGTACGTGAAAGGTCTCGAATTTACAATATTTTCTACAGCTATAAGACACCTGAGCAACAAAGGATGGAAAGGTGTTCTTGATGGCAGGGCGTCATAAAGTAAATTTTTTACTGCTTTAACAAGTCGTTCACAAGCTCCACCCATATGTGAGGATAAAGGTGAATTGAAATGAAATGATATTTCTGGACTGACGAATGAATTGGCGATTAATTGAGGATCTACTTTTTTAAGTTCTTCACGTAAGACACGTTCTGTTGCAATGAAATTACTTCCTAGGTCGCAAAATATGGAACGAGGTTGTCCTCTTCTATTCAAAAACAAAGGATACAATTGTCAAATTTTAATTTGTAGGCAACTTCTAGGTGGACAGCTCTCGTTGTGAGACAATTTCTCTTCTTCCAACTGTTACATTTATTGGCCCGAAATAGTCAACGCCAGTGGAGCTGTGAAAGTAGAAAGTCGACTTTCTGGTAGTGGGGACATTTCAGGTATGAAGGCAGGAGGAGAGGCAAATTTTATTTTACATATCTGGAAATTTTTTTTCACCTTATAAGGAACTCGTCGTAACTGGCTAATGTAATATTTTTGCCTTATTTCATTGATCACACTTTCGTGATATATTTTTTGATATTTTTCCACAATAAGGAATGTAAGATGGCATTCACGAGGTGATATTATCGGCCTCTTTGTATCACTCTTCATATAATTAGCTGCATCAATTTTTCCACGAATACGAAGCAACCCTTCGTCATCTAAATAGGGTTATAATTTATACAATTTGCTGGTTCAATTGACTGTCTGCTGTAAAAAACATTCTTTTTTAACGTTTAAAGCTACTTGATCTCGTCTTTATAGAATTCAGACTGAACCATTGGAATCAAAGTATTTCTTGACTTTAACAAATCATTTGATGTCAAAATTTCAAAAGGTTTATATTTTTTCTGTACTTTGGCACATGTTATATTTATAAATATACGCTACCATATATAATAGCTTTGAATATTTGGAGAATCTCTACATATCTATTATAGATTTAATAGTTTCATGTTTTGTTAACATTTCTTCTTCAATCATACAAAAAGTAATATCTGTTTGCCAAAATTCCCAAGTTTCGTATAAGAAATCGGGGCCTTTGAACCATTTATCTGTATTTTAAAAAACACCAAATTATTCCATTAAGTTGCTTTATCAGCTATATTCAATTTGGTTGGTACGTATCGCCAGTTGGATATCATGGTGTTATCTTGTAGTTCTGAAACTCTATAGGCAACATATTTATTTAGTCTCCTTGGCTCCTCTGTTTGTAACAAATTCAGAACGATTACTGAATCAGACCAATAATATGTTTTTTGTATTTTTATCGACAAGTGTTCACGAAGACACCCATTACTGCACTATCGAGTTCTAATCGAGGTATAGTCTGAAGTTTAATCGGTGCTACATAAATTTTACCTCCAAACTGCATACACTCCACGATGTTTTCTTTTTCTATTCTCAGATAGGCTACTTTAGCAATAGCATGTTTACTAGCTTTCATGAATATACGCATTTGTATGGTTGCTTCATCTCAATTTTTTAAATTCTTTAGATAACAGCGTGGAATTGATTCTTCTTCTATTTTTGGAGGTTGTTTCAACCAAATGAGCCATTTTTTGAATTGTTCGTGCGTAATAGGTTAATTCCAATTGATTTTGCTACTCCATATTTCTTGGAGAAGAATCTTTAAGTAAACGAAAAAGTTGGAGAGGAGTCCTAATAGATCATATACTGACATTAGTATACGTAACACTTCTCTTTTTGTTGGTTTTCTCTCCCCATTGGGAACTTTCATATTTCCTTTATTGAAACGTAGAGTATTTATAAAGCAATCTGAATTCAGGTCCCACCACATACCTAGAAATTTCTCGGTATTTTTATCACTTTCGATATTTATATTGATTTCCATAAGATTTTTTGTAGATAAGTTTATAATTTCCGATACTTTCTTAGAGTTTGACCGCCAGTTTCTTATTTCAAAATTTGCTTTTACATGTATCGATTGAACTTGTTTAGCTATAGATACTGCTTCATCCTCTGTATTCGCTTAATCTAACAAATCATCTACTTTATGATTTTTTATGATACATTCCACTGCTCTAGGATAATCTGCCAGATATTTATTGGCATTGATATTTTTCACAAACTGTGCACAACTTGGCAAACATGAGGCTCCAAATGTCATTACTGTCATTACATATGTTCCCAGTGAATTTTGAGGATCACCATCTCGCCATAAGAAGCGTTGTGCCTGTTGATCTCTATCCATTATTCCAATTCTAAGAAAAATTTCTTTGATATCGGCAGAAAATCCAATTCTTCTCTCGCGAAAACGTAAAAAAACGCGCAGTAGAAATGATAGTTGGTCATCTTCTTTCAGTAGCATTGAATTTAGAGATACACCTTGAACTGAAGCAGCTGCATCCCAAACAATTCTGAATTTGCCAGGTTTATCGGATTGAAAACTGGAAATATAGGAAGATACCATATTTTCTCATAAGAATTAGGCAATAATTCTTCTTGAGTGAGTTTCTTGATGTATCCTTTCTTGATGAAATCTTTTACCTTTTTATTCATTTTAATGGATAATTCTGGATTATGTTTAATTCGTTACTCGATACACTCCAATCTTCGTATTGCCATACTTCTGCTGTCAGGTAATTGGATATTATTATATTTCCATAACAAAACAATATTATATTTATTACCATTCTTAGATAATGTTAATTCCTGTAAATTTCTAGCTCTTTTTAATTCTTTGGAGATAATATTGTTTGAGGGTTGTACTCCCAAACTTTTAAGTAAAAAGTATTTTTTAACAGCTTCATGTAAACCTTCGTCATTAGATTTTTCCGCAGAACAGTCACATACATGATAATTATACGTAGGTGCGAGGTTTTGTGAGTTCGTCGGTCATAGTGCGAAAACGGTCCAACCTAACCTACACTTAGCAGCTTTAGGTTCTCCATCGCGTCCTTCTCTAACTCGAAGTGGTAATACGAGTTCCTAGTTATCTAACCCAATGAGTGTTTGTGGATTCGCATTTTCATACGATTTAAATGGTAGATTTCCTAGATAAGAATAATTCTGCTTCAGCTTTTTGCTATCAAGAGATTTTTGGGGAAGACTCAAAGCACTCACCGTACGTTCTTGACGAAAATCAAATTGTTTGGATCCTTGAAAGACTCCTGCAGTGGAAAGATATACCTTTTTTAATTAATCTTTTAAGCGTTGTTGATCTCCTGTCCATTTAAGACATAGTTGCTCCTGGTTTCCATGTAAATTTAAATCTTCAGCAATATTTTCAAACAACAAGCTTACTGAAAATCCTTTATCCAAGAATGCGAATGTTTTAACTGTTTTGTTGCCATTCCTCAAAATAACAGGTAATATTCTGAAACAAATACATTGGGAACTTGCTTGAACCATATTGATTTCCGGGGACACTGAGACATGGAAGGGTTCTTGGTTGGCTGATTGATTAGCTGGAGCTTGCGAAGTTGGAGTTCCTGTCAATATCACTATGAAGCAGGGGGTGATGCATTAATTTTTTGTACACTTGACTGGATACTTAAATGTAAACCTGTGTCTCTTCAAGCATAATCTACATAATCTAAAGGACTTCAATACTTTCCATTTTTCTGATACAGGGTAGCTTTAGAACTTTTGACATTCTGCTACCTGACTAAACTGTCCTTCACATATTTTGCAACCAGATTCCATATTTTTTGCTTCAGTTTCATTAGAATCATGAACATTTGTGCGTTCATTTGAATTTAATTGTTTCTATCGATCGGATATTGCGAGAGTACGTAAAGCAGTGCATAAATTGGTTGCAATATTGTACATCCAATCAGCAAAACTAGTAAGACCATTGAATTGCTGTACCGAGCTTCGATGCAATGCCCAATTCACTTTAATCTCTGATAGTAGTTTTTGTTTCAACTTGTGCATCAGTATGAGATTGTTAAGGTAATCAGTCAGTTTTGCTGCTTCTAAAGACACACACAAGTTTTTGACTGCTAATGAATATTTAACCAAAGTTTCCAATTTGTCTATCCTGGGTGGTGGTTGACTACGAATCATATTAATATGTGCTTCTATAATTTGTTTAGGCCTACTATAGAGAATCTTTAAAGTTTAGCCTTAATAAGTTTTCATTATTATCAAATCCACAAATCGATATGGATCTATCATAGGAACTTATGAATTAAGGCCAATCAGACGGATTACCACTAAAGTTTAGAAGATGTTTCGATATGGTTTTTCTAGCAGCATATTGTTGTAAAGTCAATGTATTGGCATTGGGTATGTCGTACGAAACAGGTAGACAATGAGTTTGTGATACCGCTGGAGTATTATTGGCTACATTATGTTTTTTCCGACATTTATATGCTGGATATTGGATATTGGTTGTTTAATTTATTTTCGTTCTGAACATTTATTGATTTGCAATGATAGCATTCTGTTGGCTAAAGTGTCAGAGTCTCTAATTTCTTCTTCTTTATTTATGTCTTGACTATCATCGACTCGTAATAATTTTCTTTCTTCTTGTTTTCTATCTGGTTTTGCTGCTGACAACGAATGATCTCTTCTTACTTTTTAAAGCCTTTGTGTTTTCAATCTACTTCCGAAATATTTTATTTTTTTTCCTAATTTAATGGCGCTGGCAGAGCCAAAAACCAAATGTTTTGCATTATTGTTTTATCACTCATAAGTAGGTAATATTCACATTTATAATCAATACAATTATTATCTATGATTGAGGTGTTAGTATTTTTCTGACTAAATAATTGATAAAATATTAAGGTGTTATTCTCTTTTTTGTTTTTATATATATTTTTTTATATATATTATTTATTTATTTTTTTTTATTAATTATATTTTTTCATGTCAGATTTACAAGTTTCAATTGCTGGGTAGCCGCTACTCACAAGGGTATGTTAGTACTTTTTACGTAATAATATATAATATTATAAATACTTTTATCCTCCAGAGTCAGTAGGTTTTCGAGATTTATAGGAAATTTTACATCATATGTAATTAAATTTTGATACATTGCATCTATTTCTAAAGTGTTTAAAGGACATTCTAATATAACATGTTGTAAATCAGCAGTTTCATCACAAATGCATAAATCACTATTTACCAATCCTATTTTAAATTTATAAGCTGGGTATAAGGTATTATTAGAGCGTATTCGACTGATAGTTCTAATAAGATGTCTGTTTTGACTTTCCATAAACCATGGTTTTCTTCGAATCCTTGGTTGAATGCTTTTATAGAACTTCCCTGTGCTCCCCTCAGAATATCTTCCCTGCCATTTTTTGTAAATTTTTTTTTTAATGTTTTGATAAAATCAGCTACAGGTATTTTAGATTTTAAAGATGTTCCGCTTTTGGCTGCTTCCTTAGCGAAAGAGTCCACTTTTTCATTGTTCGGAATCCTAGAATGGGCTTTTATCCAACACAAAAAGATTTGTTTTCCCATGTTTACAGCATCAGTATATATTTGAATTATATCTAATATTATATGGTCAAGATTTGCGTCTATCTGTATGTTTTTGAGTTTTTTATGGAGCTTTTTAAATCCGAAAAAACAACAAAGTTCTTGCTTCTTGCTTCAAACATAAAAAAATTGCTTCTTTTATAGCTGTTAACTCTTCATTATATATGGATAACGTATTGGGTAATTTAAATTTTAGTTTTTATTTTTCTTTGGATAGTAAACTGTGCATCCTACATCATTGTTTGTTTTTGATCATCCGTCCGTAAATAATTTTTCGTGTTTCCTTACTAGAATAGTATTTTCGTTAGAGAATTGATAGTTAATATAGGTTTTTATTGGTGTTAATAAATTTTGGAACGGGTATGTCCATAGTGGTATGTTGTCGGGTTTATATATATATATATATATATATATATATATATATATATATATATATATATATCTTTTTCTCCCAGAATTTGGAAGTTAAGCATTTAATAGTTAAGTTGCAAATTTTTGGCATAAGGCTTGAATGTTTTGCCTTCTGATTCACCAGGAATTTATTACATATAAATTCTCTTCTTAGGGCGAGAGGAGCCTCGCATGTTTCTACTTCCATGACATCAATGGGTGTACTTGGAAGGAACCCTATGCTAAGTCGAAGACATTTGTTTTTAATTTGTTCAATTTTTTGGAGGTGAACCTCGGCGGCAGAGTGATAGAAAATTGAAACATAGTCTAAGATTGATCTAACAAGTGATCTGTAAAATATAAACATAACATTTGGATCAGCTCCCCATATACAATGACTAAAAGATTTAATAATGTTTTAGCATTTTCTGATCGTCTTTGAACGTAATGTATATGCTCTTTCCAATTAAGTTTTCGATCTAAAATCATTCCAAAAATTTTAATGAAGGTTTGTACGGAAAACAGTAGTTAAGAATTTTTAAATTACTGAGATATTGATATCTCTTATTAGTAAAAGTGACAATCGCAGACATGAAACGTGATCAGATTCATACAGGTCTGATAACGTGGTCTATTTTATTAAATGTGAAATATCTGCTAAACGAATAGTTAGGTCTATCGCTGAAAGAGTCTGCAAAAAGTTACCTATAAAAGTAGGTGATCCATCATTAAGAAATATAAAATTATGTAGATCTAGCGCATCCAATAAAGTTTTCCCATAACTATCGGTATTTGGGCCTCCACGAACAATATGATGACAGTTAAAATCACCAGTAAATATCACAGGCGATTTAAAGAACTGAAAAAAAGTATCCCATTCGATTGGCGAAATTCTCGTATTTGCTGGAATATAAAGTGATACCATTGTAATATTTAAGTTATTACTTTTAATTATTACAGCTTTTTGATTAACATTTGGTAGGGGTGCAATAGTTAATAATTCTTTAAAGAGTATATTTTTGCGAATTAGTACAGCCGTTCTTCCGCAACCGCGGTCTAACCGGTCATCCCTTACTATATTATAGTTAGAAATATTACAATATTTGTTAGATTTAAATCGAGTTTCCGATAAATAAACTATGTCAACATTTTGTTCTCTTAATAAATATAAAAGATTTTCTTTATTTGAAACTGCCGATTTACAATTCCACTGACACAGAGTTACTTGATCCATGTTCTCTAGAAGGGTTAGTTAAATTATGTTTAATTAAATTTATTATTTCTTTTTCTTGAATTTCAAAATTATTTTTATTTTTTAAAATACTTATGATTCACATAACAACTTGCAAAATTATACCAGATGTATCGTTAAGTTCTAGATCACCAGTATTAGAGTGTATATTAGATTCATACGATTTTGTTGAGGTAATACCTCCCTGAGTTCTTGGTAAAGTAAAAGGAGCAGTTAGAGACTTATGCGCTAAATTAGTAAGATCCGGAGACTCCGGGTAAGACCTTTTACTACGTTTTACCGTATTATTATTTTTTTGTTGGTGTAATATTTGTGAAGTAGGGCCATGTGAAATATTAAGAGGTTGGAAATATGACGGTGATTGAAATTGAATGTTGTGATTTTCTTTTGGTAACTGATATGTTTGCGAGACGTGACTAATTGAGTTTTCCTGAGTATTAGTTTGTGAACTTGCTACCATTGCATAGCTATTCCGTGGTATTTGGTTATTAGCATCATTATAAGAGCAATTTGTTTGAGATATTATTTTTTTTATTTGTTTCTGTCTAGTATACTCTGGACATTTTTAAATTTCGTCTGTTCGGTGAACTCCTTTACATGCAAAACATTTTTTTATTGTTCGTTGCAAGCTTCTGAGCCGTGGTTTTCCCCACATTCCAGACATCTTGTCTTACTTTTACATTGCCGGCTCATGTGTCCATATCTGTAACAGTTATTACACAACAATACTCTTTGTTAGTTCCAGTAGGTCTAAATTCAATTTCATTTTCTGATTTTTTAATTTTGCGCGTCATTCTTTTTACAAAATCTACCTCAAATATCAAATGGTAATCATGTGGAGGTATTCTGCTTTTTAAATAATCCTCAGCTAAGTCGGTGTCTATTTGTTTAATAATACCTAATCAAAAAATTAATAATTTTGGAATATACGCGGTTAAATTGTGTGTTGATAATACTGTCGATTTTAACCTTCGGTTAGGCGCGCTGTACTTTCCTACGAGTTTGGTCGCGCGGTCTACAAACGTAGACCATTTTTGTTGTCAATATATGGCACCTAATGTCTTAAATGAAAAATGAATTATATATATATATATATATATATATATATATATATATATATATAATGTATTCGTTTATATATACATTCTGTCATGAAAATCATTTTGTGTCATTATCTGAGATTTTTTCCTTTTTATAAAATAAAAACGCAGACTATGATTTTTCATAGCTTTATTTGCATTTGGCTACTATAAAACAAGAAAAAAATCGAATTGTTTGAAAATTTCAACGAAACGTATATTTCTGTTATAAATACATTACAACTCAACATTTTTTTTACAAAAAAAAATAATAAACTTTGATAATGAGAGTGGAATGGAAATTATGAAATTCTCAGTCGATCGAACAGGTAGTGCATACATCTTTCATGTGTTGTTTGCATGCATAACGATTGCATTTCACGCATAATTTCCTCGAAGACTTGTTGCGGCTTCTAGGACATATATGACATCTTCCGACGTAATTTTCCGGTCTTTGCAGTGAAGTGGTGGGGGGAATAATTACCTCTAGTCCAAGAAGTGCACGTGCTCGTCTTCTTATCTCTACTGGTAGGGAGGTTATGGTTGACCTTGCCTCTATTTGTGGTTTTATCAATTCCCAAGCAAATTTCTCGATAAAATCACTTCTGGAGATTTTTGCTTGAGGATGATTTGTTTTATAAACGCAAAGAGCATTTATTCCAGAAATATTCAAAAGATTGTAAAAGAGAACCATCGGCCAACGACGCGTATTTCTGGCGACATTGTAATTTCTGCATAATTGGTCTACCAAATCTACACCAATTTTTGGTATGATTATAATGAGTGATAATCTCAGGTTTTTTTGCTTCACCTGTTGCTGGATCAATTGCCATATCATGATGCAGACACTACGATGACCGATTTATTTTTCTTAGGACAATACGAAACCATCGTTATATCCTCTTGAAATGCGAAAAGTGAGGTGTTCTCTTTCCTTTGCCTATTTGGCAAGAACTCCACGGGAATTTCACGTTTATTTTTACGTATCGTACCAGTATATGTTAATTTTTTTTGTTGCAACAATTTTCTGACCAACGGAATACTGCTGAACCAGTTATCGCCTGTGATGTTGCGATTAGCTCCCTCTACTGGATGCACCAATCGTAGTACAATGTCTTCGGCAGAATTGCTGAGTTTATAACGGGCCATCTGGCTGAGTTCCCACGTATGATTCCAGATTGAAAGTGTAGAAAGATTTTGCATCAACCAAGGCAAACACTTTCAAACCATATTTTGCTGGCTTACTTGGTATATATTGTTTGAATGAGCAGCGCCCTCTGAAAGCCAATAATTGTTCGTCAATAGTGAGGTATTCACTAGCCGTGAAGGAATTCTGGAAATTAGCCAGAAATATTTCAAAAACTTCCCTGATGGGTGCTAATTTAACCCAATTCTTTCCTCTCGTTTCTAGTAGTAACATCATCAAATCTCAAACAACGGAGCAAAAATCTGAACCGCTTTTCGCTCATGGTGAGATAACATGATTCAACGCCATTTCCCTTGGAGTTATCCCATATTTTATGAGCATTTTTCCTGGAACATTGTTCCAATCAAAAATAAAATTCCTATCAAAGCTTTTACTTCAGTTTCATTGGTGAGTCTAGCATCGCGGTCTCTGTCAAACTTATTTTTTATCTGCTCGATATATATGTTTGTTGAACTGATTAGAATTTGAATAACTGCGTCGCTCACGAACAGTTTCAGACAGTCAATTTCATTTCATTTTGATCCAGGAA